>JAQIXD010001450.1:0-14879 GCA_034699985.1 Minunthozetes semirufus
TTTGCCGTCAAATCAATTGATTTCTAACCAATTTGTTTACATTAAGAGAAGGGTTCTGTTTTGTATCAAGATTACGGGATTTTGTCGCATAAACAATTTGAGGTAAGTATACGATAAGACGGGTAAAGTTCTCTCATTCATTATAATATCATTATTATTTCACGAATATAAAGTTAATTTATTTTCCCAGCATGGTGCTTGTCAATTAATCGATTGCCGATATGAAAATTTTCATCTGTATATGAGCTTGATTAATTCGAAGCTAGTGATTTCTTAGCAAGATAAAAATAATTCTTTATCTTGAAGGGAAAAATTGATTTTTCAAATTAATTATGAAATGACATCGATAATAACAACAAGGTAAACGAAAACTGCAAGATTATTCTTCTCATATCTTACCGATGAAATAATCAAACAAAAAGGCTATACTCAGCCCTAACCACATTCCTAGAAGACCCCCAAAATTAGAAACAAGCTCAATCCATCTCATAATAGGCTTGTGGCTAACAATTTGATCAGGGAAACGGTTGTGCTGGATAGAGATTGCGAACTCGTAGGGAGGTTTGACCCAACTGTGCCCTTTGATAGAATCAATTGTGAAGTCATAGAACACCTCAAAGCAATTCTTGTGGCACAACATAGAGCACTGGTTCTCAAAACTGATTTGAGCATGCAACAAATCCTGGTTAAGTGTGTCATTGTAACTGAAATAGTTGCAAAACCTTAATCTTGTTAAGTTTGATAAGTTTTCTCTTCTGATGAGTTTGAAGTTAGAGTAAGTGAATATGCATTTGATTTGTGAGAACTGTTGGAGTAGTCGTCTGTCGATACACTTCTGGATGCAGTCACTCCTCATATTCTGTTCCCCCTTATTGTCCAACTCGTAGTCCCGACAATCTGTGTCGTAGGGGGCGGGCAGAATGGTCGTCCTAATCTCTGAGTAGCTAATAACATTGACCTTGCCCATTTTCAGGTTCTTGAACGACTCTTCCCGGATATAAACAGGGAGAGTGTTGGCTGAGTGGAGTGCAATGTGAAAGTCACCCGTGAGGTACTCCCCGTCCGGGAATGTCCTGTTGTCGTGAGTGAATAGCAATTCGAGCTTGATCAACTTGAACTTTTTCGCCCGAAAATTCTCATCAAACGCAGTGAACATGGTGAAACATTTACGCGGATCAGAAAACGGGACCAAAGATTGAAAAAATACCGGTTTCGGAAACTTTATTATTTGATCTTGCTCGTTCAGTGCAATCGTGAAATATTGTCTTTGATCCAGGTTCAGATTTTGAATGCTTATCTTGTCAAAGATCTCGATGATTGAGACATTCATATTTGGGAAAGCCTTTATAAACTGATCATACCACTTTTTCTGCTCTTGGTCGTTCCATTTCGATTTAGCATGCTCATATTCGCTGAACATTGTCTGATAATCTTCTACAGTAGAATTCTTGAGCAAATATTCGGCAAACTTATCCATATCAATAAAAGTGGGCAAACATATAGTGATGGCCGGCAGTTCCGAGTGGGGCAACCGCTCCACCCTATTGTCGACGGATGTCTTTCCACTCAAATACAGTGAAAACAGTTGTGAGGTTTGGTATAAGAAACCACAGGAACTGATGAGAGCACCTACCACTCGGACTGCAAACTTTGCTGTATCCCTGGTCATGATACGCTTGCACTTTATTCCAGGCCATGCCCTTCCCTTAGGCTGTGCTTTTTGGACAGTTTTCACTGTTGGCGTTACTTTTCGACTCTTCATTAGTGTGACCAGGTGGTTTTTGACATTGTCTGGAATTTCACAAAAAATGACCTGGAGTTGGGCTGGAGTGGCGAAAATTCTAGCATAGGTTTTTTGAAAGCCCTTTTTACACCAATTTTCAACCTAAAGGCAGAAGTATCAAGGACCTAGATCACTCTTCTTAGAGGAATCCAAAATTAAAATGAGGAATTTTTGTCAAAACAACAAAATTTTCTCAAAACTACCTTTTTCATTGTGTCTTGGCTTTGATTCCTATGGAGAAAACCATTGTTTTGCTAAACCTGGAGCTTTTAATGTCCAGGTCAGGCCTCGGCCTGGAACCTGTGTTTTGTCCCTCTAACCTGGAGATTCCAGCCCGGAGCTGGAGGTCTGGTCACGCTACTCTTCATTCCAATGCATAAAACAAAACTATCTTTCAATGAATTCTTCATTATTTTAGAACTCATAACAGGTTCTGATGGCAGACAATAATCCATCAAAATTTTCTCACAAATGGATTCGCTTTAATTGAAAGAAAAGACATCGATTATACTCTTGTTTATTATTGTTTACTAAAATGCTCTTTCTTATAGAGAGTAGTTATCAGGGAGAAAAATTTTTTTTGCTGTGTAATAAAAATTAAGCTTGTTTATCATAATGAATTCTTGCACGATTCTTTGAATAAATCTTTGGAATAGAAATTATCTTGGTCATTGCCAAACTCATTAAACATCAAAATATTCAATCAAATGTATAATAATTGTGATTCGATATGCAAATTGAAAATCAATAACAAGGTACTTTTTCACTGTTTTTTTACAAAGATCTTGTGTAAGAGGTGCGCAAGCTCATTCTAATAAATATATAAATAGAAAATGTGTAATCTTAGTTTCCATGCGTTAGTTTTTCTTCTAAATTTAAATTTAAAATACACAGAAAATGTTGGTGACCTTGGATTGAAACTTAATCATTTACGCGGATAATAGACATTACGACAAAAACATATAAATTCTGATTTGTTTATAAATTTGAGTATATTTTCAGTAATGTTTGCATTTTGTTAATTAATTCGTGAATTTAAACAGAAAATAGTGTTTCGGTAATTATTAATTAATTAATTGAATACCATTTAACAATTTTTGATCTAGGTAATATCTTTAATTATGGAAAGGGGCCACGACTATACGTTTACCTCAAAACAAAATGGAAGTATCAATTACCCGGTTTTGAATCAAGCACAAATAATGGGACAATGGAACCCTCATTACTTTCAACCACCAATTCAAGCACCTCTGGCACACCCTTTCAACTACTATCCATCACAAAAGCCTGTTCCAGCACTAAGCGAGCCGCAGCCAAAACAGGCTGAAATTATCACCAAGAACAAACCTCGAAAGAGGAAGAGGAAACGTAAAAGAACCGAAGAACGGAGAATTAAAGAACGCGATAATAAAAGATTAATGATTAAGCTGGCAGTGGAGCAAGGTCAAATAACACACAAGTATCTGAAACAACTGAGAAGAGAAGCTGGAAAAAAGGAGAGGAGTGCCATGAAATTGATTAGAGACTGTGCGCCACTCATTGAAAAGATCAAGAAGTTTGAAACCGAAGTCATACCTATGGCTGAAAAGTTGTCGGCCACGAGTGCCCGGCTTATGAACTCAATCTGCACTAATTTGTACCGGATTGAAGTCGAGGAATTAATTGGTGCCGCAAATTATTTTTTGGACAAGGCCAAACAGATGAAACAGTTGGCCGATGAAAAAGAGAGCATGATCAAATGAAAATTGTTTTCAAAAATTTATTTATTAATGTTAATTTATCAACAATTATTATCAAGCTCATTTAAACGTGTGATACATTTCAATGAATATAATAAACGTGTAAATAACAGCACATCCAGTCAATGGCCGCCCCCTACAAATCGGTTATAAGTCGAAAAAGTACCCACGGTCAGTTTCAGAAGAGCATTCAATTGGATAAATGAAGTTCTTGTAACTTAATAATTGTAAAATTTTGTTCCTAGAACAATAGCAATATTATTACTAATGTTTTTCAAAGGAAAGGTTTTGAGTTTCATCTTTCAAAGTCTCGTCTCAACAAAGATTTCTATGAATTTCTTATAAGTTATTATTGAATGAAAACTATTGCCATAATTAATATTTGATGGACACCAGGATATAAATGCGGTTAAGTGGGAAACGAGTAAAATTTTAAAATAATAATTGCTAATCATGTTAATATTTGACATTTCTCAATTATTAATTTTATTTAAAAGCTTAACTTTATAATTTTGCCTCAAGTATAAAAGCCAAATGTCAATTTTCACATGAACAAGCTCATTTTAAATAATTAATGTGTTTACCAATTATCTAATTTAATCGAAATTGATGTTATCAAATATTTAAGAGAATAATCAAGCTATTAATTTATAATGAAATCTCTAATTTGAATTTTACTATTTAATTCTCAAATTAATTATTTATCTTGTACATTTCTTCGCCTGCATATTTATTAACCATTCAATAAAACCTCTTTAAATAACATTTTTCAAATAATTTGTTCTTGTTTACCTAGAAACATTTTATTCTTGGAAATATAGCATTGAGACACTATTTCAAAGTTTTCTTATTTGAACATGGTTCTAACAAGCGAAGGTTAAATATCCTGGTGCAAAATAAATTATGTTTCGAGTAAACAAGAATAATCTAAGAAGAAAAACTAATTGGAATTTAAACAAATACAGTAATCTTGATAAATCAAATCTAAAGACCTGCCGGACTATATTGAAGACGAAATACAAGATTATTTTGAGATCAATTTGTCTTATGTTTTGTTTGATGGGTTTTCTCTTCCAAACGACACAACTCTTATCCCTTTTCTTCAGTGGAAAGACTTCAGTGGATAATAGGGTCGAGCGGTTGAAACACTCGGAATTGCCGGCGATTACCGTATGTTTGCCCACATTTGTATCAGTGGATAGGTTTGCGGAATATCTGCTCAAGAATTCAACCAATCAAACACTGCTTAATCTGTACCGGGAGTACCAAGATTTGAAAACTGGAAAAAACGTTGAAAATTACCAAGAAACTTATCTAAGGCTGGCAACAAATTTCACCAGGGATATTTTCCATCAACTAGACATTAGCCTTATAGATATTTTTGATAAAGTTAGCGTGCACAGTTTGAATATAAGTCATTTCGAAGCGACAGCCTTGAATGAGAAAAATGATCATGTTCATTTAACCAAGCCACTTCTCTACCAATCACTGGTTCCATTTACTGACCCTCGTAAGTGTTTCACCTTTTTCAGTGGTTTCGATAAAAATTACGATGGTCAAAAATTTAAGCTGGCAAAAATGAAGATTCAACTCACACATAACAAGGACAATTTTCCCGTTGAAATGTACAACAGGGGTGACTTTCACCTCGCCCTCCATTCGCCCAATAATATGCCGGACTATTTCAGAGGCGAATCATTTTTGTCCCTCAAAATGGGCGGTTATTACGCCATAAGCTATAGGGAACAGCACATCCAACTACTGCCCGCCCCCTATAACACAGACTGCAGGGTATATCCTATGAACTATTCGGCACAGAATCAGATGAGGAGTGATTGCATTGAAAGGTGTTGTGACCACAAAATGCTGAAGAGGTTCCCGAAATTGAATTGCATTTACTCCTACTATAACTACAAACTCATCCGAAAAGATTATTTGTCAGATATCAAGAACCTTCCACTGTGTAAAAATATTGGCCTAGATGATGAGCCAATATGGAAAATTTACCAAGCACAGGTCAAATTCGAGACAGAGTGCGGCTACTTGTGCAAGGACAATTGCCAGGAAACTTTCTACGAGTTCACGGTTAATAAAATAAGAACTAGGTACGTTCAAAAGATATTGGTTCCTCTTAATGAGAATGAGCTCCAGTTCACTCTGAAACACAACCGTTTTGCCGATCAAATCATTACACATAAGCCTATTATGCTTTGGATTGAATTGTTGTCACATTTTGGAGGGCTGTTGAGTATGTGGTTGGGACTGAGTATTGCACTCGTGTTTGACTATTTCATCAAGATTATTTAACAAATCAATAAATTCGGTGGATTTGAAAAAAATGTGAATAAAAAATATCTTTCTCATTAATAGATTGAGTAATATTTATATTTTCAAACAGAATCCATTTGTATGATTAAAAAGCATGAAATATAAATTGATATTTTGATCTTGTATAGATTTATTTTCAAGTAAATTAATCAACCTAGTTTAAATATTGAAACTTATTTGAATAAACAAATATTCTATAATGAGATTAAAAGGTGTATTGAATTTTATTGATAGATTAGTTTGCATAAACTCGCAAGTACATTTAATCTGGGTTTAATATTGCGAACTAAATATTGATAGACCATGTTGAAAAATGATCATTCACAACCAGTAATGATATTAATCAAGGAGAACCTGGTCAAGTATCTAATTTTTCTCTTATGTCTGGGTATTTGTTTGTTTCAAATCTGGAAAATATGTGAAATGTATTTCTCGTATAAAACTATTATAACATTTGGTTTTGAGGATCAGTCCGTCATTTCATTGCCGGCCATAACCTTCTGCATCAAAAAGAATCTGATGTTAAGAGAGGAATACCTGAGGAATGTCTCCGACGAGACGTTTACCGATAAAAGCGAGCAACGGATCAAGAAATACAGTCAAAGCCTACTATTCCTTAACAATAAGACCATCGATGAGCAGATTTCGTTGATGTATACCAAGGATGAGGTATTCAACAGATGTTATCTTCTGAAGCAAAGAACAGAAGAAGAGATAAGAGAATGCGAAACAGTTTCACCAATCATACAATCGATGGACTATTTTGTCAATTGTTTCACATTTTTTCACCAAAACAAAAGCCAAGAGAACTCATTATTCGAAATAAAGGTCAATCACTTCATAGACTTCAATGATATCTTGGAGTTTGAAATAAATACCAATGTCAACGATTTAACCATGTACCTACACTCGAGGAAGGAACAGTTTACTAGAGGACAGGTTGAAAATAGCCACAGCATATCCAGAGTGAAGGGATACACCATTTTCTTCCTGTACAGCAAACAAGTGGTGGAATCACTGACCAAACCCTACGAAACAAATTGTTTTGATTACAATTCAATTGGGTTTAAGTCAAGAGACGACTGCATTAATAAGTGCAGGATTAAAGAGATGACCTCCCGTTTTGAGGGATGGCCAGGAGAGTATCGAGCACACTTTTTAAAGGGCAATCAGCAGAGAATTTATGATAACTCGGAAAAATATAAGCAAGATCAAAATTTGAACTTTGAAATCGGGATCCAATGCGAAGCTGAGTGTGATTTTCGGACTGAGTGTTACAAAGAGAGATTTGACCTGAAAAAGACCGCGTATCCGACCAGAAGGAACAAGTTCAAATTAATCTTTGCGTTCAGCGATTCGCCGAATTCCTCGATCAAACATTTGCCGAAAATCAGTTTCGAGGAATTCATTTGCTTTGTGGGAAGTCTTATGGGATTATACTTTGGTTTCTCTGTAATCACTTTCACTGATTTGTGTTCAAAACTAATCAAACAATTGGTTCTCAAACCAAAAGTCGTGTCCATTAAAGACTGGGTCAACACTTAATCACCAGTTTATCTTGGTTAATTAAAAAAAACACCTAAATAATGCATTTAATATTGAGCCCAAATGGTGCTAATATTAAGAGAATGAAATAATTACAAGATTAAATTTTATAATTTAATTATTCAAAAAACTTTTATATTGATACACGGAAATTATTTTTCTAATAAAGTTAAGCTTGTAAAATTTATAATGGAGAAATGTCATTATTGATTAACATGATTAAGAATTATTAACAATTTAGTGAAAATTATTTTAAAATTTAGTTTCTTGTTCATTTTCCATTTCGTCAATTTTAAATTTAACGGTCTTTACTTTTCTTGAATAATTCTTTTTTTCAGATGAATCTTGGCCTTTTGAGGGTTCAGAGATTATTTTGCCAACAAATTGATCATCAGTTGTGTTAATCCAGGTCTTAATGTTTGTGAGTAAAGTTGTTTTGATATCACTCTTGAAATATATCAGAGTTTGAGTTATTATGAAATACAAGTCAATGAAAAACAGGTAAAGATATAAAGAAATCTTTGAGTAAATGTCTATATTCATATCAATTGAATATTTCGCAATACATGAAATAGTGAGGTTAGTCATTAAAATGAATAAATAGATGATTCTTCTCATCGGATATACAATTAGTTTGAAGTCGTTTTCGTTTTCTTCAAACTTCTCGATCACATCCAATACCTTATATCTGATGAGAAAATCGGGTCTATATTTCAGATACCTTTCAATGAAATGATTACTGGATTCCAATATATTGTAGTATTTATCGCACAATTCATAGATAATAAATTGAGAAATAAATACCCAGTGTACACATACAAGTGCCATAATAGGAAAGTGGTATCTAAATGTGATTTTCAATTTATAAGTCGCATATATTTTGTCGAATTCTTCATTTAATAAGAATAGAAATATCGATAATAAGTAGGTCAGACTTGAAATGAATATTGTTATAAAGAATGATAACTTGATGAAATTCTTTTTCAGATTGATCTTGTATTCAAAGGCTGTGATCTCGCCATACATTCCGTAGAATTTCTCGATTCTCTTCTTCAGCAAAAAATACGAACAAAGAAGTGATAAAATAATGAGAAGAGAGAATACTTTAAGCAGAAATATGACCATGCTTGAATTGAAAACGGGTAGCGATAGGGTTAAAACAAACAAAAATAATGATAACAAAGAAGTGATTAAACCGCTGAGGATTTGGTCCATAACTTTGTACTTAAAGCTGAGCCCAAACGGGGCTAACATTAAGCGAATGTAATTCATTGCAAAACACTTTTATTATATGACTGAAGACTTTGAAAGATGAAACTCAAATGACTTAATAATCTATCAAGCGTATTTATATATATTGGATTTATTTAAAAAAAAAGTTTAACATCAAGCTCTTCGATGTTGGAAATCAAGAATATTCTGGATAATAATTCTGTTTGATGATAGCGCAAGATCAACTAATCTCGAGTGATTCCAAGAGATGCTTTCTCGAAAGAGTTCTTTCAATTGAATCAATATATGAAATGCCTCGAATAGATTGAGACAGATTTCAATCTATTTTATTCAATGAAGCATAAAATGCTTGTCTGAAAATTTACCCGAAGCATAATCAAGGACAGTTTGAAAATATACTATTGAAATGCAGTACAAATCGATAAAATTTCAATTTTCTCAAACATCTCTACACGTTATTAACACCTGACTCCCAAGAACTAATTTATCTTGGCCAATACCAAGCTTCAAAATCCTATTATGGTTAATTTCAAGATTTTTATAAAATAAGATGCGATATTATTTTACTAATGGACTTGATAATTATTTCATAATGGATGTCATGTAATTTAATCTAGCTCAATTTTTATGAGTTTTGATTCGATTAATTTTTCAAATAGCGATTAAACTTCACCCTCACTAGAAAGCAGGAACATATTATAATTCTAGAATCTATGTTATTTGCGTGAACAAGGTTTATTTTATAAAATTTCAAAAGAAAATAGTTCTGAGAATTTCAAAGATTTCATTACCAATACCTAGAAGTCTGGATGAAAAATAAATTTAGCTTGTTTATATAAGAATGCTATGATATTAGAAAACATATTTTGTTTTGTGTCAAAAAAATCAATATCAAGATCATTATAGCGCAGAATTCAACTATTCAGTGTCAAATCCTTGGCGATACCGCAGGCATAAAATAATTCTAAAAATAAACCTGGTCAAGGTTTTATTTTATTCCAGTATATGTTGCATTAAACTTAATCAATAAAATTGAACATGATTAATTATTAATTGTTTTATAAACCATTTATACAAAATACAAGGTATAGATTTTGAGCTAGGTGTTTGATAAAGTATATGGAAATCTTCTTCTTCTCACATAAAATATGACCATAACAAGAGTCACACAAAGGAAAGCCATTGAATACCAGAGGAATGACTTTTCTTTACTTTTGGGCAAACATTTCATCGAAAGCGAGTCCTCAACAAAACTCTTACCGCAAACGCATTCACCGCTCAAACAGACTCTATTGCCATCCGTTTTATGACAGTCCTTATCGTCTTCGCAAAGGATGGGCTGACAGTAGGTTTGACTCAAATCTAGTCTATGGCTGGGTTTGCATGGGCACCGGTTGTCGACACAAACCTGGTTTTCAACGCATTCCGAGTGATTGACACAAAAATTAGCGCAGATTTTAAGCCCAGACTTCGGGTAAAAGCCTTCTTCGCAAACGCACAGACCATAGGTTGGGTCACACCTGCGGTGAGTGTCGTATTGCTGGCAATCGGTGTCCAAATCACAAGAAAACTGTTGACACTTGCCTTCAAAATACCGGTAATTGGGTTCACATAAGCACTGGTTCTTAATGCAAACACTGTGAGGGTCGGCGCATATCCTGGTTGTTTCGCAATTATTCAAAGATGAAATAAATAAGCTTGATGATAATTTATTTACTTGAAAAATTGCTAAAATAATCAAGTTTAGTCCTGATTTGCTCATTATTTACCAATTAAATTGATAGCTGACATTTTGAAAGCACTCTACACAATCTTTTTGCCTTATCTTTGGTATGCGCAAGGTGTCATTGGCAATAGCTTTAATTATCAAGGAAAAGCTGATAGAAAATCTATGCTTGATCATGGGGAAAGAATGGATTGATTAAAATATATAATAATTAATGGATACTAAAATAATCTTGCTCAAATTCTCAGAATTTATCTAATAAAGGATTTATTTTTTATAATCTTGCTACAATTTTTCTAATAATTAATTAGAACCAATTA
Source organism: Minunthozetes semirufus (assembly GCA_034699985.1). Lineage (NCBI taxonomy): Eukaryota > Metazoa > Arthropoda > Arachnida > Sarcoptiformes > Punctoribatidae > Minunthozetes > Minunthozetes semirufus. Next base: position 10,675 of record JAQIXD010001450.1, read on the forward strand.
GCAGATATTTGCCGAAAAAGAGTTTGGAAATTAATTCAAACAAAATTTTTACTCGCTATTTTTAGCCATGCTATTTGATTACATATTTTGTAATCCTGATATAATGAATTTGTTATACTTGCAACATTAATTGTGCTGAATAATTGAAATTTGATCCTATCATAGATGTATCCTTTTCTAATTAAACAATGACCATACCTGTACTAATTAATTTTTTCAAGTTCATTGTTCATTTGATTTGAGAAGAGGGTAATGTGATATTCTTATACAAGGAAATTTATTTACCATGTATAAAATTAGAATTTACAGGATAAAAGTAAAAATTATTCCAATTAAAAGGAATATGATCCTGTGTAGAAAAGCATTCGAATTTGAAGAAATTTTATCCTAGTTAAAATATGGGACAAGAATATTTTCAAATTAATGATACATGATAAATTTTTAATTCAATTTTATTTACAATATTAATTACATTCAATAAGTACATGATAATATACCTGTACAAGGTGAGAAATATTGGTTTTTATAACTTGTTAAATATCTATTGTTGATGGATCCGATTCACCTCTATTTGTGTTAACATTAGTTATTATTTTTCCAACAAATTGACTCTGATTTGAATTGATCCAGGTGCTTATGTTTGAAAGTAATTTGTGCTGAATTCTACTCTTGAAAAATATTGAAAAATATGTGAACAAATAATAGATATTAAAAGGAACGAAAAACATTGAACAAGATAGTTTTGATGGAAAGTCAACATTCATTCGTATCAAATAAATCAAGATTGACATATTTGCCACGTTTAGCGACATAATGAGCGAGATAAGTAATCTTCTGATTGGGTGAACAATTAGTTCAAAGTCATTTTCGTTTTGCTCAAACTTCTTGATAACTTCCAGGACTTGGTATCTTATCAGATAATCAGGCTCATACTTCAGATACCATTCAATGAATTGATTACTGAATTCCAATAAATTGTAGTATTTGTCGCATAACTCGAAAATGAGAAAGGATAGGCCAAAAAATATGACCAACATAATTAACCCAGTTAAAGCAAAGTGATTATTTATCGAGATGATTATGGGGTACACTTGAAATATATCGGTGAACTCTTTGCAAGAATAGAAGAGGACCATCAAGCACACATAAGACACGCAGAATGTTAAGAGCAGAATAATATCAGATAATTTAAAATCACCAAGTAAAATCATCTTGTAAGTCTTTATTTTGATCTTGGTGTCGTAGAAGGATATCTCTTCGTTCATTCCGCACAACTTATTGATCCTTCTCTTTAACAAAATATAAGCCAAGATTAATGATGATGAGAAAATAATTGAACTTGCTTTTATTCCATATAAAAGCAGGCAATGATCAGGAACAGTTTGGCTCAATATGGAAATGATGAACATTAATGACAAGATTGCTATAATAACACCACTCAGAAAATGGTCAAGATACTTGTTTTTAAGGCTTACGCCAAATAGGACAAGAATATATGGTAATAATTCCATGTTTAGTTTAAACAACCAAACTCATCTACTTGATATATTTATCTGAGATTTGAAGTGAATTTTTTCTTCTATTTATCAATTTTTATAATAGATTTTGATGGCTTACCCTGATAATGCGCATGGTCATTCAGTAAATGTATATTTGATTCAATATTAGATGACATTGGGATTCAATTATGATATAATAGGATTTTTTTAAGTATTACATACACTACCAAGATCAATTTTCAATTAAATACCAAATAAGTCTTTGTTTTACCTCGTTATTCAGATCTTGGAGATCGTTATGCAAGATCTTTGAGATAATCCTTAAGAAGTTTACAATAATGAATAATTGAAAGTTGTTATTGAAATTGAGAATTGCACCTAGATTAACTCAGTTATTTAATAATTATTTTTTATTTGTTCTGCTTGTTTTTTATCATTTGCAAATCAATTTTATATACCATGGTTCTCTAATTTTAATTATAAATTCTTAATGTTTCAATGGACTTTCTCAAAATTCATTAATAAAACTAATTGCTTTTCGATTCTCAATTGGGATTTGAACTTGGTTCTCTTACGCAATCTAATCCATTAGCGGCACAATAATCAAATGACGCATTTCTTTTTGAGTTATCCAATAAAAAGATTACTTATTCATAAATCTCCAAGATCATCATATATTCAAACAAAATCTATTAAGTATACTGAGTCTTGATAGCGCCTTGTTATGAATAATTCAATTACCTACTTAAAATATGATCAATTTTGAAATAAAAATAATTTTCAAAATAAAAATAACCATGATTAAACTAAATGAAACAAATCATTTATTTGACATTAAACATTCATTGAAACAAATTGGTTTCTATTTTAAATTGAAAATCTTGCTTTTAACTTGCTCATTAATTTACACGGAAAGTAGAAAGATTATCAGAAATAACAAGATTATTTAAATGAATTTTAATTTTAAACTCAGACCTACTCCCAGTTTTTCTATTAATTGCTTCCCAATGAGATGTGATTATTTTGCCAACAAATTGATCATCACTGGAATTGATCCAGGTGGAAATGTTGGTTAACAATTTTGATTGAATTCTTGCCTTGAATAAAAGGGTGAACTGGGTGAAAACATAGTAGATATCAATTGACAAGAGAAGAAAAACACTGCACATCATGGATGTGAAACTGTCGTTCAGATCAATTAAAAGGATTAGGAGTAAAAGAAACATCAAGTTTATTGAAATTAATGCCATAATAAGTATTCTTCTGATCGGATATACAATTAGTTTGAAGTCGTTTTCGTTTTCTTCAAACTTCTCGATCACATCCAATACCTTATATCTGATGACAAAATCGGGTCTATATTTCAGATACCATTCAATGAAATGATTACTGAATTCCAATAAATCGCTATATTTTTCGCATAACTCGCAGACCAGGAACGGAAAGCCGAAAAACGAGAGAAGAGCCCAGATCGCAGTGAAAGGTGTATGGTGACACAAAGTTATGTTCAGGTTTAAAAGTTCAAAAATCCTGTTGAGTTCGATACTGGTATGTGTCAGCAAAATCATAGAAATATAGCACGTCATGGAACAAACGGCAAACAGCAAGTGTGAAATTTTTACCAAGCTACATTCTTTGTTCAATCTTGTTATCTTTGCTGAATATTCTGTAATCTCGTCGTACATTCCGTAGAATTTCTCGATTCTCTTCTTCAGAAAAATATAAGCACATAAAAGCAAGAAATAGGTGAAAGATCCGTTAATTTTCAACATAATTACAAAATAATTATGACCAGGTACACATAGTGAAAGAGGTGATAAAAGGGCCAGAAATAATAACATGGTTATTATTATGCCTCTTAAAATTTGGTCTAAACTTTTATATTTAAGGCTTAGGCCGAAAAACAATAGAATTAAATGAACTAGATCCATTTTATCAACGCCAACTTTGTTGAATTGAACACTTATAGGCTTTTATTCACTGAATAATCAAGATAACAACTTATTTGAGCTGGTATTATTAGGTGAACTGGATAACAAATTTTGAGACTCAATCAATTGATAGATGATGAGCATGGTCAATTTCAATGTCAACTGAACTGAATCGATTACATCACTAACTTTTTATGCCTGAAATTCAAGGATAATCGTCTTAACTTAGATCTGATAATATTAGCCTTATATACTAAGTAGCTTTTCTTGGGAGAGCTAATAGTTTATTTTACTTCAAGCAAAATATAGATTTACCTCTTCTTTCAAACCTACTCAAGCAGATTAAATTTGCAATTAACTTGATAGATTAACTGGCAATCTGATAGGTTTATACAATTATAAGAAAGGAAAATACCTTGTTATACAAAAAAAAAAACATTTATTCCACATAGAAATTATCAAGATTATTTGAAATAACTAGATTAATTAATTTAGTAACTCGAGGACACTCCTCTGTTAGGCTTCCATTGTTTGTTGTATTGATAGTTGTGTGTATTTTTCCAACAAATTGATCGTCACTTAATCTGATCCATGCCTTTATGTTTGATATAAGTTTAAATTGTATTTTATTCTTTGAACTTATTTTAAACTGGGTGAAAATATAGTAAATATTAAATGAAACAAGTATAAAGACACAACATATTATTAGGTCAATATATTTTAAGTATTGCAAAATTTACTTGGTGAAATTTTTTCAAACCAAATCCATTCTTTA
>JAQIXD010001451.1:0-14870 GCA_034699985.1 Minunthozetes semirufus
AGTTCTGATGCCTTCGGATATTTACAACACGAGAGCTCAAGAGTTATCTCATAGCAGTTGCTGTGAATGTAATTGAAGTCTTGCATTCCTCCTGAGTTCACAAAACAATGATTAATATAAAACTAATGACAGTTGAGGACAAGTCTCATACCGGGCACGTCATACCATTCGGCGCCATTAGTTATTCCGTTGGAAAAGCTGTCGTCCTGACAGACGCTCCCGTTTTTCATAGTCTTGTGATTCATGGAATAAGTGAGCGCTAAATGCCTGAAGAATGGGTTGTCGGGCGTCAGACTCTTTTTGCCGCTGACTTCATGTTGTTCTGAGTCATCGAACGGATAACTGGCCACTAATGAGCCGCCGTGAAGGGTAGCCGACAATACGAAAGGATTGGACACAATCCAAGTCATAACTGCCAGTGTCTCGGGTTGTGGCTTATGTTCAGTGTTTTCGGCGTCGAATTGGTCGGGAAAGTCACGATTGAGGTCAACATTATTGGCATTACTCCGACCAGACTGTCGTCCGGCACCAAAACAGTCGCCTTCTTTGGCCGTTTCAAAGCCGTCCGGATTCATGTTCGGCAACAAATGGACTTCAGTTGAGTTGAGAATTGTGGTCACTCTGTGGTCAGTCCCGTAATTCTCACACAAATATTGGGCCAAAACTAAGAGGAGGTGACTTCCGAGCGCTTCGTTTCCGTGAATATTCGCCACATATTTAAACATTGGTTTAAGAACTGATCTCTGGTTCACATCATTTGATATCTTAATTGTCATTAAATCCCTGTTTTGGACGCTTTTCCCGATTGAAGTGATTTTTACTAAATTCTTGTATTTCTGTTGCAATTCATTCATAAAATCTATGGATTGATTGTGGTTTAAATAACGCCATTTTGGATCTATTGATGTCGAGTCACAGCTCCGTGTCTTCAGAGCGATAATTATCAGTAAAACTGTCAATAATTTTGCCGTAAATGTCATTTTGAAAGAAGAAATAATTGGAACACAATTAGAACAATTGGAACTCATTGCCGAAGACTGGACTTCCAACAAGTTTTTGATGGTTAAAGAGATATCAGATAAGATTCTTCGGGAGTTTAATCACAAAATATGGAACAAAAAGAATAAGAACTCAAATAATTGATTAAAACAAAAATTTGATTAAAATAATCTCTAATTTAAAGATAATTTTGAGACCATTTTGAGAGAGAAATCAAAGAACCAATTATTGAATGAAAACAAAAATTAAATAAAATTTTGATTTAATTTAAAATAAATTTCAAAAACAATAACAAAATGTAAACAAAATTAAATCAAAACTCAATTAAAGAAAAGTTTTGTCAAATGTTTTGACTTTTTATGAGTAAAAGACACGAATCGCTCGGAGGAGCCATTCATCGATTCTGTGACTAATTTTCCCTTTAAAAGGGGCTCAAAGGGGTCACACATTCTTATTCTTAAAACAAATTCTTTAATCAATTAATTAATAATTTAATCAATAATTTAATCGTTTATTAGTTTTAACAATAATTCGAGATTAGGATCAGATCAGCACAAAGTGTTGTGTTGCGCCACAAACCCATTCAAACGCTAAACCTCTGGATTTGTGGCAATAAATTGCTTTCGAAATCAATTAACTGAAACCAAATCAAAGAATTTAAACTAAAGTTAAATATTTTTAACCACTTTTTGAGACAATACTGAAGACTAGATCTGAGTTTTTTCCTTTACTTCGTTCAGAACAAAGTTAACCACATCTTTGGTGGTGTTCTCTCCCCCGAGGTCTGGTGTATGTACTTTTGCCACATTAATGGCATTATAAATGGCGTTTCTCATGATCTGTGCGTAGTGGTCCAGTTCCAGGTATTCCAAGAGGTCGGCGCTGGCGTTGAACATCGCTATCGGGTTCGCAATGTTTTTTCCGGCAACAGATTTACCGGTATTTCGGGTGCCCTGAAGTCAAGGGAAGGACTCAAATAAATATAACGCTTAGAATAGAGAAGTGTTTCCAACCGTTTCGAAGACGGCATATGTTTCGCCATAATTAGCGCCGGAAGTAATGCCGGGACCGCCAGCTATTCCGCAGACAATGTTTGTCAATATATTGCCGTAAAGGTTAGGCAGAAGAAGAACATCGAATTGGTTTGGATTCGACACCAACTGATAGAAAACAAGAAATTAGGAACAAATTGGTGGCCAATCAGAGGCCGTCCTATACCTGCATCGAACAGTTATCGATAATCATATTATTGTATTTGATTTCAGGGTATTCTTTAGCCATATCTGTGCAGATGTTGAGGAACAGTCCGTCCGCTAACTTCATTATATTAGCCCTGAGATAGACATTGAAATTAAAGCAAAGGACAGGTAGTTATTGAGGGCTTACTTGTGAACGCAGGTCACCTTTTTTCTGTTGTTCTTCTTTGCGAATTCAAAAGCATATCTTGCGATCTGTTCTGTGCGCTGTTGTGTCACAATCTTCAAACTCTCGACCACTCCGACGACGCTCTCGTGTTCTAAACAACTGTACTCTCCTTCAGTGTTCTGACGGATCAGAAATATGTCGATATCTTTATGTCTGGTCTGAACCCCGGGCTGTGACTGACAGTGGATTACATTCGCGAATAGATTCAGACGAAGCCTGAGCTCAACGTTTCGCGACTGGAAGTGCTTCGAGTGCTCTCTGGTCTCGATATTACCCTTAAGTGCGGCGCCGTTTCGTTTGATAGAAGTGATCGCTTCGAACATATTCTCGAAGTCTTCGTGAGTTGAGTCCAGAGTCACTTCTTCGAAGTCTACGGGAAAACCGCCCGCTCTTAGGGATAACAATATGAGAGTAATGGTCACAAAACAGATACAATTGAGTCAATACTTGAAGACTTTTTTGACGTTTTTCATCATTTCGGGTCCGATGCCATCACCCGGTAATAGAGTTACCATAAATCTAGAGTTCAATCAGAATAAGAGATAATATGCAAAGAAGTGTTGATCGCATGCCTTCCGCCGTATTTTGCTCGCGATGACGGATCAAAAGACTGGAACGGAGTGGTATGCATTGAACGCAGTGTCTGTCTGTTGTCCTCATTATTCAAAAACAGGCGATTGTTTGCGATTCGGGACTAAATTGAGATAAATGTCAAATAATGAGTCAATTCTTTGGAAAATACCTGAAATTGACTGCAATCGAGTGACACAAGCGATGGATTGAGTCTAATGTGACTCTTAGCCATCGACCGGAGGAGAATCGAAGACATTTTCAGCTCAGAGTTGAAAGAATGGACCAGATTCTGGCTTCAGAGTGAAGTTGAGGTCATAAACAAGAATTATTCTGAAGAGTAAACAAACGAAAAACATATGATTGAAAAATAGGGTAAAAATGAGATCACGTTTTGTCTGAATGGTATTCAGTGTAGAAGTAGTGCCACATTTGAGACAACAGTTTGTCTGAAAGACTGTTATCTGAACTCAACTTAAAAATCGATACATTTTTCACTTTAAAGTAATTTTAAAATCAATTACCAAACGGTTTATGAGTTTGTATTCAATCACTTCAATCACATCCCTGTTTGTGGTTATTATATCTCTCGTTATTTACTACTTATATTCGACGCAAACAATGGCTTCAAACGGATCGGAGTCAACCACTGAACCGAAGACTATCTACGAATTCACTGCGAAGGACATCGACGGCAATGATGTCTCACTCGACAAATACAAGGGATTCGCTCTGATTGTGGTAAACGTGGCCTCAAATTGCGGTTTCACTAAAACCCATTACAAAGAGCTCAACGAATTGTACGACAAATACGAGGAAAAGGGTCTCCGAATACTCGCCTTTCCCTGCAATCAGTTCTTGGGTCAGGAGCCGGCCTGTGATGTAGACATCAAAGAGTTTGCAAAGAAAAACAACGCGAAGTACGACTTCTTCAGCAAAATAGAGGTCAATGGAGACAACGCCCACCCGTTGTGGAAGTGGTTGAGACAACAGCAGTCGGGGTTTATGGGGAACTTCATTAAGTGGAACTTCACTAAATTCCTGGTCAACCGGGAGGGCGTTCCCGTCAAGCGTTTCGCTCCGACCACCTCTCCAACCAAAATGGTGGCCGACATCGAGTCCGCTCTGGCCTAAGGCAACGGTTCCGGCAGTTTTATGGGCAACTCTTCAATTCAAATGCAATTTAAAGCCTTTTTTATTTACAATTAATTAATGGTTTGAATTATTTTCGAAATCTGTTCCAAAGAGTGACTCTTTTGTCCACTTTTTATATGAATTATAATTTTCTATACAAACAAACGATTCGTTTATTCTTTTATAAGTTTTTTCTCAAATAATTGTTTTGTTTTTAATTTGATTTTACAAACAATTGTCGAATAAATGAATAAATTCTTGATTTTAATGCAATTTATTTATTGATAAGAGTGTGAGTGATGTCCAGGTGTTGGTCCATAAGGAAAACGACTCACTTTCTAACTGTTAATGAAATCTAATTAATAAAAATTAAGTGAAAACCTGTTTGTCATTCATTTGATTCATTTGTTTTTCAAATTAAAATAAAACTATAAAATCATTTGAGATATTCATTAGTTGTGGGGAATCACCGTTTAGTAGACGTCTATTTAGTGTTAACTCAATTTCTAATCAATTATTAAATCTAAAACTTTTTCAGTGCTTATCCTGAAGGTAAGTGCTCTCAAGTTTATAACATCTCTCTTACAAATGTGACACAACTTTCAAAGAATATGACATTTGTTTGGAAAAAGAGTGGAAAAAAGCGATGGTTTGAGTTTTATCTGATTCTTAGTCATCGATCGGATAAGAAGTGAACATTTTTGGTCACAGTTTAAAGTGATTTAAACCGATTCAAAGTTGAGTTCAATACCAATAGTACTAAAATATCAATAACAAGCTATAGGTAGCTAGAAATCATCATTTCTATAGGACAATTGAAGTACAAGATAGAGGAGTATTATACAGTCTTTCCTTTAAAGTATCGGAAAAACCCAAGAAATGATGAATACATTTGAAGATATCTATAGAAATATAAATATAATAACACTTTTTCACTAAATTTATAAATAAAATGAATTTTTATTAAAAAACGAAATAAAAGTGAATTTGTTTTACATTTTTTCATAACTATTGATATAACCACAGGTTTTGCAGGTCTTCTCATAAGTGTCTTCCTCTTCATTATAGACTTCTTCTCCGAACTCATGGCTATGGCTTTGGGTTTGTTTTGTATATAAACTGCTTCTGACAGTCATTCGCAAACTCTTAATCCGTTTTTCATAATCTTTATGTTTTCGTTTCTGTCTCTGTCCGGACCGCCTCTCCCTCTCCTCTTCTAACTGTTCTTCAGTTCCCCAAACCTCGAGAGCTCTGTCCTCTATCTGTGTCCTCAGATATAACTTCATGTCTCCTCTGGCGAACTGATGCGGGTTTTTCTTCGCTATATATCTTAGCGGAGGATCTCTTTTGTCGAAATCGCAGTCTTTTAGAAGATATTCTGCTTTTGCTTCAGTTCTGGTGATTAACGAATGCTTTTCCTTAAGATCTTTACAATTATCGCATATTTTTGCCGAAAAGTGTCTCAAAAGAAACGATTTGTTGAACTCTTCGTTACATTCAATGCATTCAATTGTTTGGTCAAAATTCTGGTCCCAATTATCTGATTCTTTGTTATCTTTCGGTTTATCGTCAAAGTCTTCGTCGTCGAGAAGGAAACCTCCGCCCGAGTCGTGACCACTGGATGACTGACCACCGAATGACTTCTTTGCTTCCAATAAATACAATTCATTAGTCGATAGCTTTTCTTGTTTTTGTTGTCGAATCAGAAGAGCTTTTTGTCGATTCCTTTCAATTCGCGCCAATTGTTCGCCACTCAACTGATCCATTGGTTTAGTTGAAGAACTGGAAGACATATCCTCCGCATAAATAGATCTATCAATTGATTGATCACTAAAAAAGAGGAAACATTTAATTTAAAGGGAATTAAATCAATAGTTTCTAACGATTTAATGACTTTTAAAATCAAAATAAAGAAAATTCAAAGAAAAACAACAAAATATTTGTTTACAAAAAAAGTGTTACAAATATATCAAGAATTTGTTCCCTTTTATTGGAATTTCAATACATTATCGAAGAACTCAACTCTTTTTCACTTTAACCCCAAAGTTTACATACCTTTTGAATGCCGCTTAACGTCAGTATTGATAAACAAAATCATATGTTTGTTGTTATCATTGTTTTTGTTATCAAATCACTCATTCATCAGATGTTTTAATCGCAAATATTTTTAATTAAATTTTTATGTGTTTTTTATTTAATTTATTATTCAATTTAACCACAATTGGGACCAATTGAGTGATATTTTATTCTTTTAATGACAAACAAAACAACTCTTAAATTATGACTGAAATTAATCACAATTCACGAGAAAGTGATTCCAAAAGTGACAGTTTGGACACCGATGACGAAAATGACAACCAATTTATTGACAAAACTGATTCTAATATTCACTCTTCAGTTAACGGATCCAAAAGACGACTCAATGAAATTCCGAAGACTGAAGAGACCATTGAGTCAGACATCGAAACAATTAAACAGAACTCAAATAATTTGAATAAAAGACTCGAAAGTATTGAAGAGAATCAGTTCGAAGACGAGTCAAACACAATGTCGACAACGAGTGGCGACCAAAGCACCCGACAGCTGACAGAGTCGCAGCTCACACCTCACATGAGGGACAGGTTTAGGCGAAAGTTGAGATACCATTTCATGAGTCCAATCGACAAATGGAGAGCCAAACGCCGATTCCCTCTCAAACTACTGATCCAAGTCTTCAAAATAATTTTAGTCACTTTACAGCTATTGATATTCGGGTTCGATATGTCTAACCATTTAACTCAGGAGTCAAATGCAATCATTTCATTCCGTGAAATATTTCTTTCCAATTGGGATCCGGTCCGGGAAGTGATGGCATACCCTCCGGCTGCCGGCCCTTACGCTGTCTATACTAAAGACGACTTTTACGCGAGCGTTGATTTCGCTATCAGACAGTTCTCCAATATTTCCGACTTAAGTATCGGTTCCTTCGGTTATGCTATCAATAGGACGGAAACGAATCGGAATATGTCTGACATAATAGTCCGGCGCCAACACTACGCCACCGGAGACGCAGAGCCCAGTGATTACGTCTACGTTTACGACAACGAAAAAGTGACCGACTTTTTGATAATAAGGGAACTCTTCCCGCCTAATGACAAGCGATGGCAACAGAACTTCAGTTCTTTAGAATACTTTAATTCGAATAACTTTTCCCTTAATTTCGATCGTCTTTTACTCATTGAACTGATATTCCCGATGCGAACCATTTATCTGAACTCTTTGGCCAAATACAACGCTCCCAAATGCTATGACCTCAACGTTAGCATAATATACGACAACACTGAACACGACGGACAAATGCCCGTCCAATTGATCACAACACAGACCCGACACTTGTGTGACGGAAATCTGGCCAACAGTGACGACGACGACAACGAGAAACTCCGGCGACAACTACTCAATTGGTCTGTGATTGTCTTCTGTCTAATATCTTCAATACTCTGCATTAGGTCTGTATATAGTGGACAACTTCTTTGCTGCGAAACAGAGAACTTCTTCGACAGACATTTCCAAAAAGGCCTGACTTTTGGCGAACGATTAGATTTCATAGACTTTTGGATTGTTATGATTATAGTCAATGATGTCCTTATTCTGAGCGGTTCTGTACTAAAGATGAAAATGGAGTCTAAACTGAACGAAACCATTCACTACAATACTGTGTCCATACTCTTAGGCGTCGGAAATCTGTTCGTTTGGGCGGGACTTCTCCGATATCTGGGATTCTTTCACAAATACAATATTCTTATTCTAACCATTAGAAGAGCCATTCCTAATGTCCTCCGGTTTATGCTGTGCGCTATTCTTCTATACGGGTGAGCACTCTATTGAGTTATTGGTTAATCCCATAAATAATTGTTTGAATGTTTCAGTGGATTCGCTTTCTGTGGTTGGGTTGTGTTGGGTCCCTATCATCTCAAGTTTCGTACCCTTAGTATGGCCTCCGAATGCCTGTTCTCTCTTATGAATGGGGACGACATGTTCGCCACTTTTTATATAACAGATGCCCAACAATTCCCTACCATTTGGTGGTTCAGTCGGATATATCTCTATCTATTCGTCTGTTTATTCATTTATGTCGTCTTAAGTCTATTCATAGCTTTAATTATGGACTCATATGAGACAATCAAAGACTATTACGAGAATGGAATGCCTCTCAACGACCTACAGGTGCTCTCATACAACACATACGACTATTTCTAACCAATGATTAACTCTTTTCTAACGATTTACAGAAATTCATATCCGAGTGCACCGACGAGTCCTCGAGTAGAGCCTATTTAGAGGACAGACAGACCAGTATTGTCGATACGTTACACCAATTCTTCAATTTTTTGAGGAGAAGGTCAACAAACTATACAAATGTTTAGTATTACTCAAACCATAAGACACCACAACTCTAGTCATCAAAAACACACAAAAAGACGAATACTTTTAAAGTATTAAAAACCGTTTAATAATAATATTATTACTTAAATACAAGTCTTAAATATATTTGTAATTCAGAGCATAAAATAAGACAATTGTTTTGTTAATAGAAATCAATTTAAAGAATAAAAATAATTTTCAAAACATTTTCTCATTAATTATGAAAAGTGAGGACAACTCAGAAGCGAAGACTACTTTTTGCCCGACTTTTTTATGCCTCCGCCGACAAGCGGTCCCTTTTGTCCGGCTTTGGCCGCCATTTCCTTAATCTTCTTCTGTTCCTCCTGTTGTTTCTTCTTGAACTCGAGGTCTGATTCATCCATTTCTGACTTGTCTTTCTTCGGGGCCTTTAAGGGCTTCTTTTTGCCGCCTATTTATTGGTCACAGCATTGGATCAGTTCATTGATATTAAGATATTTAGTGATTAGGAACTGATATTTGCTTACCTTCTCGTGAAGACATATTGAATCAGTTGAGTGATGTTTAAATCAAATGAAATCAAAGAAAATAAACGCTTTGTTTGCAAATTGCAATTCAATGTCCTCTCGAATGATGAGAAAGCAATCAATGATTCACTCAAATATATTGTTACGAAAGAGAGGGGTTTCTATTAATAGTTTCTATTGAATGAATTAGAGATGAAGATCGGATCAACTTTTCACGATCCGATCCGATCCGACATTTTAAGAGCTCTGATCCGATCCGATCCGAATCCGAAGCCAAAAATTTTTGATCCGAACCGATCCGATCCGAAAAATTTAATAATGATGAAATTGTTGGTGAAAACCCATAAAAATCTCACAGATTGTTTCATAATTAATAAATTTGCAAAATATCCACAAAATATAAATTCAATAATTTAGTATTATCATAGTAAACATTTTCCATTTTCTAATACTCGAATAAAAGTTTGAAATTACTCTTTTATTTCGAAATTTTTCCTAACTTTGGATCAATTTCGGATCAGACCTCTCAATCCGATCCGATCCGACTTTTCAAGAGCTCTGATCCGATCCGGAAATAATCCGACATTTTTGGCTATTTTTCGATCCGATCCGATCCGATCCGAACCGATCTTCATCTCTAATTCCAATAGCCAATTCTTGTGGGAATAAATAAAATAAATGTTATTCAAATAATCTTGATAGTTTTATGCTCTACTCTTTTCAGCAAGTTTGTTAACCAGAAGAAAATAACGGATGTACATGATCACAGCCTGAAAAATGAAATTTCACTTATAAAATGAACCATGGTTCAATTTTACAAATCATGTTTACCCGAGCAAACAAAGGATAGGTAACTACAGCGACCCGACCTATTGAGGCGCCGATTCTTCTATCACTACTAAGTCTCTCGAAATACTCCATTAGTTTTAGTTTAAATCCGAGACTAATATGTCGTCCCTTAAGAACCCATTGAAAGTGAGACAACTTTTTACACATTTTATGCATTTTTGCCGAACAATAGGCGCAAAAGTATTGGGCGCCGAATAGTAGGGTAAAACAAAACAAATTTCCCATTATATAAGTCAACTTCAATATAAGGCTGATTCTTTCGAAAAATACCAGGTGCCAAATGATGAGTGTGACGGGAAACGCCACAAATAAGCCCATTAAGAATATTGTGCTCCAAAAATCAGAAATTCTTTTGGTTCTTACGCACAGGTAGTTGTGGTCAGATATGTATTTATTAAGTGCTGAGTAAAGGTATGGGGAATAGGGGTTTGCTTTTGACGAAACGATTTCCAGTCTTTTGTTTATTGAATCGATTCTTAAGAATGTTTCATAGATAGTAATGACACCAAAGATGGACATCACTATGAAGTCTGTGATTCCCAAGCAAACTATGAATACAGTTAATACTATATTGATAATTGTGAATTGGTGAATTTTTAAGCCTGGATAATATACGTGTATTATGATGAGTGTCATCACGAAGAAAAGTAGTGCTAAAATGTTATTCAGTTATTTTTAAAAATTACCATCAAATTAGAAAGTATGTACTCACCAAATGTCAAGTATGCAATTGTGACAGTTAAATACACATATCTAGCAAATTGAGTTAACTTATCCAGGATTTGTTTCGTCGTGTAATCCAAAAAGAGTCGGATAACTCTTTGTCGACCACTTATTATCTCATATAAAATTGAAAACTCTCTGAAATTCTGGTCTTTACTCAAATGCATTTTGTGGCCAACAAAAAGTCCAAAAATACAGACACAGATGAAGTAAATTATATTAAACGTAGGAATTCCTCCCAAAATGACCGACAAATCATAGAAATATAATTTCATTTCATAATCAAAATCATTGAATAAAATGAATCCGTATTTCAATATCATTAGAGAGTAAACAATAGACGAAAAGTACCAAAAACATTCTGATGTCAAACTTTGCTCATTTCTGAGCCTCTTTTCAAAGTGTATGATATATTTTTTGACAAGATAATTATCAGCTGTCTTATACATCTCAGATTTGTTCTTGTTTAATTATTTTGTAAGAATTACAGTTAAAAATAAGTTTTGAATAAATGAAATGAATTTTATTTTCAATGACTTTTAACTTTACTATTGATTTCGAAAAATCAATAAATTTTGAAATATAAAATCACACAAAAATATCACCAAGGTGGTTAATATTAACGGTCATATGATGAGGCAATAGCCAATTCTTGTGGGAATTATTTAAATGGATCAATAACACATGTGATGTTAAGTTAAGGGCATAACTAAAATAGATTTTATTCAAATAATCTTGATAGTTTTATGCTTAATAGATTTATGTTTCAATAATTGACGATATTTTGGAAATAAATTCTGAATTTTGTTAACATTTTTGGACACAAATCGGTTAACAGTAATACAGAAAAACCGAACCAAAGGCTGAAAATACAGATATTATAGTTAAGGACAAACTTTTTAAAGCAATTGATTACAAATATGCAATTAAAGAACAAGACCACAGATTAAGACTGATAAAGATTGTTCTTCCGCAATCCTGATAGATTTTTTTTGCCTAATTTTAATCTATCATGGTAACTTTTTTTATTTGGAAATGTTTTCTGTGCATAAAATTATATGTATTTAGTGAACGACTCTTAGGTTTACATATTGTTTGCATAACTAATGCTTCCCTTCATTGAAGTCATTCACAAAACACTAGTTTTTTGGTCTTTCAATAAACTCTTGTTTTTTGAATTAATAATTGAAATAAAACTCAAATTAATTGCAATTTTTAATCAGTTTTGGCGTCAAAATGAGTGACAATATCTTGGAGTCAATCCAGGAGTTCTGCAGAACCTGTGGACTCATTGATATCAAGATTAAGTTCAATCAATTTGAGTATAGTTTGCTTCAACACGTGGCTGAGATATTTGCCGTTACCGGGGATGGCACCCACTTTGATGAGGCGGCTTTCGGCCGCACTGAAGCCGAGGCCCGATATAAAGTCATCGACCAATTCATTAAGAAAGTGAAGACTCAAAAGCCGCTGAAGAGTGAGAGTCGGGAATTGATGATCACTAGTAATAGTAGTAATGGTGGCGATGGAGACCAGAATCGGGTCCTCACCTCTGAGATAATCAACGACGAGGTCTCAGAGCAAACCAATGAGTGTAAAGAATTGGTGTCCACCAGTGGTGACCAGAATCGGGTCATAACTGGTGAGGTAATGGTCTCACAAGTGACTAATTTTGTGGGTATTCTCAATGACTTCAGTCAGAAGAACTTATCTCATAAACTGCCCGATTATAAGCTGATTGGTTGGGCGGGAGAAGCGCACAGCCCTTTGTTTGTCATAAGATGCACTCTTGAGGTCAATGGAGTGGTAATTAAAGGCTACGGAATGGGTGGTCGTAAAAAAGATGCGAAGAATAGAGCGGCAGAGAATTTAATCAAGCAATTGGAGGAACAGAAGCTTATGTCAGATACCGGTGCCGTTGGCTTTGATGTCAGCCATTATTTTAAGAGCAAATTCCGTGAATTATCACCAGATTTTGAGCGGATTTTATCGGATAATACTTCCGATTTTGAGCAAAAGTTGGATCGAATGGCTGTCCTTCTGGGCTCTCGACCCGAATATCAGAAGTCTAATGATGTGGTCAATCATATCGTGCTCAAACTTCTGGTCAAAGACTGCCCTCGCTATCCCTCATTAAACGGATGACCAAAGGATTGCTTCAAAAATATGATTCTTATGCTTAAAATTCTCTTAATTTATGACTATTTGAGACAATTATTCAGATAATGACCAAAAAATTCGTTAAAAGACTAATCAAGAGTTGATTTCAATCATAATTACTATAAATGAAAAGATTTTTAAATTTTTGTCCAAATATTATATAAATTGAATTTTCGTTAACTTTTTGTAAGACTTTTATCACTTTTATTTGAATAGAATTTTGTTTTAAAACTGTTTTGAACCAAAATTTTTATGTTTTTCAACCAAACTATTGAATAAATTTCTATAATCAAGCAAATAGAGACATTTTTGTGTGGTTATCTTGGTGATTCTTGAATAAATTCCTGATAATTCATCAAAGAGTTTAATACTAAAAGTTAGACGTTTTTAGTGAATAACTCTTTTTCTTACGCAATGTTTGACAACTATTGCAGTAAAGGATTGAAATGATTCACAAATCATATGATTTTTGTGTAAAAAACTAACTTTTGTTTGCATTTGATTTCAATTGAAAATTGATTTAAAACTCAATTATTTTAATCGTTTTCTCAACTATTTTGGGGTAAAAATGAGTGACAATATTCAGGAATCTATCGAAGAGTTCTGCAGAAGCCATGGACTCAAAGAACTAAAGATTGATTGCTATCCAGAGGAAGGCCAATACGTAGCTGAGATCCACGCCGTTGCCGGCGATGGCCTACCCGTAAAGGATGCGACCTTCGGGCGAACCGAAGCTGAGGCCAAAAGTGAAGCCTTTAAGCTCTTCATTGAAAAAGTGAATCAAAAGGCGCTGAAGAGTGAGAGTCGGGAATTGATGACCACTACTAGTAGTGCCGGCGGAGACCAGAATCTGGTCCTCACCCCTGAGATAGTCAACGACGACATCTCACAAATGGCTAATTGTGTCGGAAAACTCATTGAAATTTGTCAGAAGAAGGGCTTTAAACCTCCCGCGTATACGCACGACCAGTACGGCGAACCGCACAGCCTTACGTTTGTCTTCGTGGGCACTCTTGAGGTCAATGGATATAAGATTGAAGGCCAGGGAAAAGGTTGCCGCAAACCGGAGGCTAAGAACAGGGCGGCCCAGAGTCTAATGAGACAATTGAAGGAACGGGAGGCCAACGCCCAGAAGGCCAGTACCGGTGCCTTTGATATCAGCGCTTACTTTAAGAGCAGAATCAGTATATTCTCCCATTATTTGGAGCCGTATTTGTCGAACAAAACCTTAGATTACTGTCAAAAGTTGGAGGGAATGGCTCTCCTTCTGGACTGTCGTCTGGAATACATTCCCTGCAATGATGTTCCCAATCAGGTCCTCCTCAAAGTCGTGATCAAAGAGTCTGACTATCCTTTGATCACAACTTTCGGGTTCTCTGATAAGGGAATGGATTACAACCGAGAAATCGCAGCAATGGATGCGGTTCTTAAGCTTAAGACTTACACTAATGTCGAAAATTAAGACAATTATTCAATCAATAGTTAAGAGATTCATTAAAACATTAATCAAGAGTTTATTTTAATCAGAAATTCCTATAAATTAAAGTATTTTTTCAATTTTTTGTTGAATTTTAAAATAGTTTTGAGTTTTAGTTAACTTTTTGTAAGACTTTTATTACTTTTATTTGAATTGAATTTTATATAAAAATCTATGAAACCATTGAATAAATCCATTAAAGAGTTTATGAATTCAAAGGAACTGCTGTTTATTATTATCTCAAGAGATGTATACCCTTTGGGACACCTTTGAAGAGCACCGGTATATTTGATAGCCATTCCCTTCAAAATCTATTTCCCAGAATATTGGCTCAAAATATGAATTAATTACTAATTAATTATCAATCAAAACCTCTGACACGTGTTGCTCTTCCTCTACAGCCATTCTCTTGATTTGATTCCCAGAATATTCGCACAGAATATGAATTTGTTTAACTAAAAGTTCAAAACAAAAGAGTTTTAAAACAATTTCACAAAAAGGGCTAAAATTTTTGGGAAATAATTATAAAAATAATTAAATAATCGGAAAAAGAGATAAATCTTAGCATTCGTTTCGACGACTGTTTTGGTTGTAAATGAGTTCAGTATTTGTTGACCACTCAA
>JAQIXD010001452.1:0-14868 GCA_034699985.1 Minunthozetes semirufus
TCTGCGCGAGTTTGCAGAAGCGCAGGAGGAGTATAACCATGAAGTGATGATGAACTTTGTTCTGATTCCTTTTTGATCCCCTCCTCATACTTCCGTCTGTTCTCATCCATTCTTCTTTTATTCTCTTCGTCAGACATTCTGTTATTATCTTTGTTTTACTTATGATTTCATTTGATTTTCAAAATTATCTAAAATTTAATTAATTGTTGTCTAAAACCAAATATTTTTGAATTGAAAATTAAGTTTTTGATTAAATATAATAATTGTTCGCATTTTTATTGATATTCATATGAAATTGTTTTCATATGTTTAAAGTGAAGTAAAAATATTTAACTCAATTATTATTTAAGTGTTAATTCATTTTCCATACTTTTGTTCCGCAATTTTCTTCAGTTTGTATTTCTCTATCTTTCCGGTCACTGTTCGGGGAAAGTCTTCTATGAAATCAATATTTTTGGGAATTTTGAAGTGACTTATCTATAGATCGATAATATTATCAAATTTTGTTTCAAATATCACATAAAATCCATATACAATACCTTTCCCTTGCAGTACGATTTGATTGATTCTTCATCTAAAGCACTGCCTTCTCGTCTCTTAACGAAAGCAACTAATTCTTCGCCAAATCGTTTGTCAGGAATTCCAACAATCTTTTGAAAAATAATTGATTTGTTAATAAACTAATTGTATTTAATGTCTAACCTGAATATCTATAATATCTTCGTGTTTTATTAGGAAGTCTTCTATTTCTCGGGGATATATGTTTTCACCGCCTCTTATAATCATTTCCTTAATTCTGGCATTTATTGAGATAAATCCCTCCGAATCCATAATTCCAATATCACTGATCATTAACAATCAACTTTTAATAGAATTTAGAGAAATAGTTGAGTGATATTTACCCGGTGTGATACCACTTGCTTTTATCGACCACTTCATTAGTTTTTTCCTCTTGATTCCAATATCCTAAAAAAAGATTGTGACCTCTGGCACATACTTCGCCTGGTTGTCCAATAGGTGTGATTTCTCCTGTGTTGATGTCTACTATTTTTACTTCCAACAGATCGATAGGACGGCCGACTGATTCAAAGAGATGTTTCTCTGAGTCGTGAATTGAAGTCAATGTTATGGTTGGACTGCATTCTGTGGTCCCATAAGGAATCTCAGCAATTAAATTAACCATGTTAAATAATAATTAACAAATACATATTTGTCTTACAAGTAAATGCTCTAAAGATGGAAGTGCTTTCATAACTTTTTCGAGTAGTGGTCGAGGGCAGGGGCTGCCCGTCATAAAGCCTTTAAATAAGAAAATTGAGAATTGAATTTAGAATCAAATAATTTTCACCTCTTTTTAAAGATGTTGTATCGAATTGTGAAAGATCTGAGCCTAAGATATCGATGAACATTGTGGGGGTGCCATAAACCACATCACATCTGTAAACATCAGAAACAATTAAGAGCTAAATATTAAATAAAAAGAAGTAGTTTTCAAATGAGATGTTTTGAAAACCTATAGTTTTGTATTGCTTTCAATGTTTCGATTGCATTGAAAGTCGGCGCCGGAAGTACAAGAGTTCCCTTATTGAGGGAACACATGAGAGAACCTACAACTGATCCAAAACAATGGTAAAGAGGGGGAGGAATGCAAATTCTTTTATCGGTGAGTCCTTCGACTGCTCTTAATCCGTACATATATGCGTTTTGAATGACATTAAAATGAGTGAGTGTCGCTCCTTTAGGATTTCCAGTCGTGCCTGAAGTGAACTGAATATTAATTGGTTCGTCGAAGTTATAACTGGTCTCCACATTAGACTTTCCATCGAATTGAGACATGAATTCGTCGAAACGAATCATATTCTTTGGGGCATATTCTTCGCCATCTTTGCTATCTATCATTAGAATGTTCTCAAGGGTTGGTATTCTTTGTGCTGTGCGAACACTCAGTTATTAATTGCATTTGATTTTTAGTTGACTTACACTTAACTTTAACACCAAAAGCTTTATTCAGAATATTTGGTTCTAAAGTCTCTAATATTTGACAATAATTTGTTGATTTGAACTTTTGAAAACTGATGAGAGTATGACAACCGACCAAATTTAGACAATACTCTAATTCCATTGCCTGATAACCAGGGTTTACATTAACCTAAAACGTATCACCAAAATGAAATTCTTTAACTAATAAATGTGACCCTTAAAGTCAATAAGACTGACCATAATTACACCTATTTTTGCTGTCGCGTACTGAGCGACGACCCATTCGTAACAATTTGGAGCCCAAATACCGACCCGACATCCCTTAACACATCCGATACTTTTGAGACCTTTCGCTAATTTATTCGCCTTTTTATCAGATTTGACGATAAATTATGAATGAATAGTAAACGAGTAAATAGTATTCAATGAATACTCACGTCTTCATTGAGTTGTGCATAAGTTTTACTGATATTCTGATGCTGTGAAATACAGGCTGTCTTATCGCCGGCATCTTCTGCCCGATTCTCGATAAGTTGGCCGATAGTAAGTGGAGAAAGACTTTCATTTGATTTTGTATACGTATAACTATAACTATATTTAGATCTCTTTGAGATTCCAAGTTTGAGATAATTGTTTAAAATACGGATATTTCGCATAAAAATCATTTTATTATAAATACTTTCAATTATTTTAGCCTCAAATGGAAGCCATTAAATGAAATTTATTTGATATCAAATTTTGATAAGAAATTAGACATTCCTCTGAAAGAGTGGTCTGTTTATTGATTTCGTAAGATTTTTATATTTAAAATAATTGATAATTTAAGTCAATGTCCGAGTATTTGATCCTATTTTTCATATTTCTTAACCATTTTATTGCCATTAAATAAATGTCAGAAAATATAATCAAATGAAGACGTAATTCCAAATTAGAACTATTGGCCCATCTATTGATCTATCAACTACTGTAAGCACAACTGTATTAGTGGTGGAATATTTATAGTCAGACATAACAAGTTCAATGTTTAAATGACATCAATCAAAATGAATACAAACTCTCTTTATATGTTTTTTATAATTTTTTGGTAAAACTTTAAACCTTTTGATAAAAGTATTATCAAAACAAATACCAAAGACTTTGGACTTAATTTAATCCCTGAGTTTACTCCAAAGTGTACTCCAAAGTACTCACTAAATGTCAAAAAACAGATAAAATATATTTATTTCGAATTTTATTTGAAATTATAATAAATGTATTGAAAGGAAAGTCTAATAAAATAAGATATTTTGTTTTCTATCAAAAAACGGATAAAAATAAATCATTTTTTAAATAATATCCAAAAATATAATAAACGTTAGCTTCTGTTCCACTCTTTGTTCACTTCTAAACGGAAACACTTCCATCTCTGAACTTTGATTTACCGATTAATACATTGGCCAAAACAGGGTGACCCTCTCGGGTCACTTTCTTTGCCTCTTCGAACGCCTCCTTAAGTCTGTCCTTGTCTTGAGAGTCAAGAACAATACCTTTAGCCCCGAGTCCTTCAGCAGCCGAATGATAGGGAGTATAACTCAGATTACAGGCAACGTCTGAGCCTAACATAGGCTTCTGTTCGCGAGCTATTTGTGTCCAACAGGCGTCGTTACCCACAACTGCCAGCACTGGTAGCTATGAATTTAGGAAATTATTTAATAATTGTTTTAAATGTAAGAAAATAAGACTCACTTTATGTCTGACAAAAGTATCGAATTCAATGAGTGAATAACCGAGAGATCCGTCACCGAAGACAATGACCACATCAGACTCGGGTCGAGCGAGTTTCGCGCCGATAGCAAAACCAGCGCCCACTCCAAGTGTGCCGAAAGCTCCCGGATCTAACCAACAAAGAGGTCCGCGCGGTCTCAAAATATAAGCGGCAGAACCAACAAAATCTCCGCCATCGGCCACAAGAATAGTGTTCTGATCCATAGTGTCCTCCAAATCGTGTAAAACCTTATAAAAGAAAATTCGATTAAAAATAACAAAAATATAAAACAAATAAAACATTACTTTCAGAGGATTGAGGTGTTCTTCGGGAACATTTTCTGCCATTTGTCGCGCATCCGTCTCCTTTGCATCATCTCTGGCTCTGAGAGTACTGATCCATTCGGGATCTACTTTAAAGCCTGACAGAGATTGAGCCAATTGTACGATGAATTGTGCGGAGTCTGCCTGTACTGCGAGCTCAGGGTTCCAAAACATTTTACTGTTTTTATATAATTGTTCTTTACTTCGATTAACGGCAATCACTTTTGACTTCTTTGAGAACACTCTTCCGTAACCCAGTCTGAAGTCAGCCACACCTCCTCCGAGTATTACAACGTCAGCATCTCTGAGGGCTTCCTTTCTGGCCTGTCTCATATTTATTGGTGAGTTACGTCCCAACAGACCCCGAGCCATACCTCCCAAATAGCAGGGAATGCCTAATGACTATATAAAGGGTCAAATAAATCACTTCAACCTTATATGGAAAGCCTTACCTCAATGGCAGCCCTAAGCTTATCTGCGCCGACCGGTGGTAACACAGACTGTGAGCCCAGAATAATGAGAGGTTTCTTGGCTTTTGATAACAACTCCGTTGCTTTCGCCACTTGAGTGCTCGATGGAAATGGAATGTCGACCGGCACCGGATGTGTCGGCAATTCCTGATCGAAGGCACCGGCGAATAGATTTTGGAGGTAATTGTTTAGATACCATCCGACAACTTTACCCAACAGACCCTTTCCTGGAGAGGCACCGATTATTTCTTTCTTTATGATATGATAGGGATATAACACATCGATTGGAAGCTCAACAAAAACAGGTCCAGGAGTTCCGCTTTGAGACACTTTGAAGGCTTCCCTTAGTTTAGGAACGATATCACGAACTCTGGTCACAGAGATCGCCATTTTTGTGATCGGTTTGAATAGTGATCTGAATATTGAGACAAATATTAGGTTTGATTTCAGAGAAACTTTACTAACAATTGATCGATGTCTTGAAGAGCGCCCTTTCCTTTAAGGAGAGAAGCGGCCGCTCCTCCCAACAGAACTAAAGGCGATTCAGCCATTTGTGCATTTTTTACGGCAGTCACTGTATTTGTCACTCCGGGACCGGCAGTTACAACAGCAACACCGGGAATGCCTGTGAGTCGGGCCGTAGCGTCGGCTGCGAACACAGCCGTCACTTCATGTCTTGTGTCCACAACTCTTATTCCAATTTTCTCAGAAGCGGTCAAAATAGGAGCGATGTGTCCACCAGAAAGAGTGAATATATTTTCCACTCCATGGGATCGGAGGACAGACGCCACTAACTCTCCGCCGTGTCTTAAACTCTTCTCATCGACCTGTTTGTGGTCACAACACAAGAGTTTTATATTAAATACAAAAACTAATGATTAAAACAAATAAACAAAGTTTTGAGAGAAAGGAATTCAACAGAAAAAACAAATAAAAACATAAAATAAGATAATAAGTGGTAATTACGCGATGAAAGTAATGGTAGAAAATGTTAGCCCTTCTGATCCACATATTTAATATCATAAACAACGGATAAAAAGTCTGCGCCACACAAACTGTGATCATCAAATAGAAAGCCGCAGATGTCAATGGAGAGGACAACACGTCCATAGTTGAGGTCGAGAGGGAGCACCACTTTATACCAGTTTTAGCCTTGAATTTCAATTTGATGTCTCGACTAATATGAGATCAAATCAATTACTGAAATCAATTCAATTTAAACATAACTTTCGTCTTCAAAGCACATTATCTTAAGTGACGTCATATCAGAAGTTTATTTACCTTTTCCTTATGGGTTTGATTCGAGGTGTGAGTCGTGGCAACGATTTATTGGATTTTTGGATCAGTTTTGAAGACAGCGCTTTGTTTACAAAAAGATTACAATAAAAAGTTGTTCTGATTTTATGCCTAAAAAGCGAACACTCTTTCCATAAAACCTACTTTAAAACTAATCCTATTTTACATATAAAACGACAATTATTTTATTAACAAAGGGGCAAAAGGGGGCAAACGGAGCCTCAAAACTTAACTTGATAAATTATCATAATTATAGCAAAGTTTTGATCTCTTATGAATCGTTGTTTACTTAAAACAAGAGATAATTTATCAAATGTTTACTATATTTAGCGAAGGATTGGCTCTAATTAACGATTTAATGATTGTTTACACAATTAAAAGAAAACTTCTAATTAATGGTCGAAATAATTATTCATTTGAAACATTTGTCACAATTTATCAGTGATTTGTCTATAAATAGTCACACCTTTTACTCAGACAATTCATTTGCCACAAATTCTTTGCTAAGAGTTTTGAAGAGAGGACAGACAACTATTTAAAAGTAAGACAACTATTGTCTGCAAATCTATAATTCGTTATTGTTTTCATAAATGATTTATTACTATAATCTTGTATTTGATTCATCTTCTGAAGATTCATCGGTGTCCTCCTCTTCCTCTTCAGGAATGGGATCAATGTTCCACTTTCTTTTCTCGATAGCTGAGGGTAAAGTAGCTCTTTTTTGGATGTATTGCCTCTTTATTTGTTTCAATTTTAACGAATCATTTCTATCACCGAATTTTCTGGTCCCGAACTTATACTTCTCGGCCTGTATTCTTCCCAATGCTTTTCTATTCATATCACTCATACCTATAATTGTCGGTCGTTTAACCATTCGTTTTCTGGCCGCCGAGTTATCCGCTAAACTGATTTGTCGACGATATTCGTCATAATATTTACGATGTTTTGGACGCAACTGAAGGTATCGCTCAGAAAATAACTCATCTTTTGTAGGAAATGTTTCTTCTTGTTCAGGTGCAGACCTAATATCGGGTAAACTAACTGCTCTGCGCCGGATTGGGCCAAAACCCTGACGGCCGAGCGGTCCAATCGCTGACTGTGGCCTCAAATCCATTTCGTCTATCGGTCTATTATAACGAGGCGAATACATCTTCATTAAGTCTTCCTCACGGATTGGCATCAAAGGAAGACTTGGAAGGCTTGAAGAGGACATTCTGTCTGATTCCGGATGAAATCTCTCGATTTCGTCCTCTTCGATGTACTCTCTTTGATAACCTCTTCGCCCTAAATATCCCCTTTTGCGGGCCTCTCGATAACTGTCAGGGATCAGGATATCAGTGACACGACTTCTCGATCTATTTGACAATTGGAAGGCCCGTTGACTCGGGTCAAGAGGAGGGGATGTATCCCTTGACATTAGATTAAAATCAGGGGAACCGGTCAAAGGGTTTCTATACTTTTTCACAATTTCAGTCTCAGGTATTGTATTCGGATAAAAAGGTGGGTCCCGCACTTTTGGGCGAACACTGGGCTCAGTTTGCAATGTGGTTCCCGATCCTGAGGCCGATCCCATCGGTGCTGTAACTGGTGGCTCATTAATTGAGAGCCCAGAATCAAACCTTTGTGTCAATTGTTGTAAAGCATTTTGTCTATAGTTTTGGTCTATTCTGTTCTCTGGTATTGTGAGTCTACTCGACTGATCGCCCCAATCAAATGGGGGTTCGGGTGCACCAAATGGTTCATACGAACCATATGTGGGAATAAATCTTTCGGAATCGCGAGGAGGCATCGGAGAACCGAATGGTTGACGGGACCCATAAGGAGAAGTAAATTGAATTTCCTGAGGCCTCGAAGAAAGAGGGGGAGTGCGAGGAGGAGTGCGAGGAGGAGTGCGAGGGGGAGTGCGATGGGGAGAGCGAGGGGGAGAGTGAGGAGGAGTGGGAGGTCTGGGTGGTGAAGTTGTTGAGGAAGAAATATCTGATGACCCGCCTCTATCTCTTAATTTAAGCGTCTTCTGAAACCATTGACTGAATTTCGACTTTTTCTGTTCAGACATTTTGTTCCTCAAATATCATTCATTAAAATCTTAAATAAATGTTTGAAATCTTTATTTTTTTTTAATTTTATTTTATTTGAATTTCATTAAAAAAATCAATTGTTTGAGAAAATTAACAAAAATCCCTTTTATTTCAAAATATTTTGTATAAAAACAATAATTGAATAATAAATTCAAATAAGAATTTAAACGAAAGATCCAATTGTTGTGTCAAAACAAAATTCTTGGTATTATTTTAAGAAATTCTTCTAAAATAACTAAATTATGTATTCTTTGGCAAATGAGTGAATTTATCCTTCAAGTCTATGACTGATTTCCGCCTCAAATGCATTTTCTTTTTTATGAAATGACAATTATTTTAATTGTGAAAAACTTTGACATTGAATTAATCACTAATGAGTTTTGATTTCAAAATACATTTTCATTCAAAACTGATTATCGGCTAAAAATTGGAGTCATATTTACATCGTTTTAAAATTCATAAAATAGAGACTCATTTACGGCATTATTAATGATTTGAATTGAATTACAATTGAATTGAAATATTCTTTTTTTGTCACAAATGGTTTGCAATGACATTGATATTAATCCACTAAATAATGGCTTAGAATTGAATTTTTCTAAAAACAGTTCTCTTATTGAAAAAATGGTCTCACTTTTGATATCACAAAAACCTTTTTTGGAATATTATCAAAATTATCAAGTTCTTTGTGATCAATATATAAAAGCCTAATTTGAAAGACAAGTTTTGTCATTAATTCATTCATAATTGAATTGAACACAATAAAAGTTGAATAATGTTTCTGCAAAACTTTTCCCTTCTCTTGATATTGGGTACAGCGATGTGCTGTGCAATTATTTGGGATAAATTCAATCAATTCAATCAATATAATCAATATAATAGAGTAAATGTAAGTTATATAACGATTATAAACGATAGATCAGATTCTGATGTGTTATTGTCTCAAAAAAGGCGATTCGTGTTTGTCTCAATTCTCAGGTTTCAAATTTCCAGGTATTTTCTTCTTTTATTGATCTCAATTAAATTAACCATGGATAACGTTTTAGAGCACATGTGTTTTATGTAACGCCAATTTGTATTCCAATACTGTAAGTACTTCGTCCTTAAGTTCAATAATTCTTTTATAAGACAATAAATTATCAAATGATTTACCATTAATTGATTGATTCTGTTTTAGTTGTCGCAATGCACTGGACAGGTATTATCTTATTGTAAACAATTATACTTCTAATTGATTTATTCATAGGTCACTCTTCCTTTAAATATAAGCCAAACTCAAGCCTTTTGTATTATCAACGTATGTCAGAATCAGATTAACCCAAATCAGGCAAATCAGGTGACCGGTTGGGGTCGACGCAAGAAAAGAGATTCCCAGTCAAGTCAGAAGTCAAATGTTTTCGAAGAACTTAAGTTCAAAACAGAGTTCACTTCAATCCGAGGAATCAATGGAATCGGTGGAAGAGGTTTATAAACCAATTGAAGACTCGAAACAAAATATTTTCATTTTATTCCAGAATTTGAGAAATAATTTGTAATTAATTTTAATAATTCTTTCATTTAATTAATTTCTTAATAATAATCATAAAAACTAATTTACATTCGATCCAAGAATTGAGTCCAATAAAAATGGCACAGAATAGTCCCATCACTAGTCAGTGGACAGAATAAAAAACAAGAATTTCTATTAAATAAAATGAATATCATTCAATTGGATTCCATCGTTTGCATCTATTGCTTGTTTTTCATCAAAAGAGTCGGTCATTTGGTAAGGAGTGCTTCCATTGATTACATGAGTCTTAACGAACTGAACGGTACAGTCCTCTATTGAATGACAGGGACTCTCTTCTAATTCATAGACAACCAAATTATTAATCTCTGGATAGGGTTTGAATAAATGTTTTGGTGTATAGAGTGTCTGTTGTGGACCAGTTTGTGGCCAATAGCGGCCTAAATTGAAATCATTGAGAAACGCAATGCCTTTCCCCCATCCATCAAATCTGAGAAATGTATCATAAATTGTTTGATCACTTTTTAGTTGAAATCGTGACCAATAAAATGTTGGAATCTTTTGCTTAAATCCTTTGATTCCTTTATTTTGTGAATATTTGTGTTTAAATGAATTAATGTCTTCTAAACGTATTCTCATGTGATTCCAATTTGTCAATACTTTTGGACCTAATGTCACATTAGATGTGATTCCCTTAAGAAATACCACATAAGAAATAATATATAAATATGTCATTTGAAAAATACTTTGAAATCATGTCCTGCAGTTAGAGGTCCAGAACAGATGTGTCCCTCGTTTTCCACTAATATATGAAGCGTTGAATTAATTTTCACTTTAATCGGTATTTGAAACGCCTTTTGATTTCTACTCAAAATTCCCATAAATTCCTATTTTATAGAAAAAGTTTGAAAATATTTATATATGAAATGCATTAGTAATACCCAATCGACAAACACTTGTGCCCTATCAGCCAACCCCGGGATATAAAGAAGCGCAGGATCTGATGCTAGAAAAGTAATATTTGTCCAATAAAGAAGATAACCATTACTTTGTCGCAATGCCTCGAAAGTCATCGGATATTTGGAGGAAAAGGTCTTTTCATTACTCATTTGAGTAAATTCTAACAAATCAGAGACAGGAGTCATACGAATCGGATCCGTTTCCATTTTAGGTGATGGTATGGGCACTGGTATATCAGGTAATGGCATATACTTTGATAACAAAAAACAAAACTTTAAATTAAAGTTAAATAATGATTGAATCATACCTTTCCGATCACTTTTCTCATCGCATAATACTTAGGAGTGGGATCTCCCGCTTCATTGAGTGGTGCGTCATAATCATAACTTGTAGGACAAGAACAGAATGTACCGGAATCTATATTAGCGCCATTACTAAACCCGAATGAAGTGCCGCCGTGAAACACATACCTAATTATTGTTAAAATTGATTTCAATTAAAAATTGAAGAAAAGTGTTAGTCTTCGAGCGCTCACACATTCACGGATGCATTGAGTGAAAGCATCTGATCTAATGCATTACAAACGGAACGGGTATCAGTGACCTGATGTGGTCTTCCCCAGTAGTCGAGCCAACCCGGATAGAACTCAGAGTTAACATTCGGTCCAAACTCTTGGTGTCGTCTTTGAATGGCAAACATTTCACTTGGATTTCCGTCAATTCCAAAATCAACGGTTGCGAAGACGTTATCAATTTTACCACAACTGAGTGAACTGTCTTGAGAGTTGTCTGTCGTGTAAAGCACCACATCTTTACCCAAATAACTGATAAACAAATCTCTCAAATGAACCAAATATTCGAAATCGCAGTCAAAACCTCCGAATTCATTCTCAATCTGAACCATAATAACTGGTCCGCCATTATTATAGAGATAAGGTCTCAGTTTTGGCAATAGATATGAATACCATTTGTCTAACTGTTCAATATATTTAGGATCACTCGAACGCAACTTAATATTTGGATCAATTGATAGCAACCAATAGGGAAATCCGCCCTAAAATTCAAAATTAATGTCAACTCATTTCAAGACCACAAATGTTTACAAAATCTCTTTCAGCGTCGATAAAGGGTCCGGCCCTCAATAGGACAGATAAATTCTGTTGATTTGCGATATCAAGAAATTCAAACAAATTGTTGTCGCCATCAAAGTCATAGATATCGGGTTCGGGCTGATGTGTATTCCACTCTATATAACTGTCCATAAAATATAATTTCCGGAATAAAAATGATTTTTGTGTTGAAATTGAATTCAATGTCAAAAGTATTCAATAAAACGACATTAAATAGATATTTACGTCTGAATTGCATTAAGTCCTGCGGCTCTGTATTTAATCATACGATCCTCCCATAGAACGGAAGGAACGCGGAAATAATGCAGAGATCCGGACACATATCGGAAGGGTTGACCATCTTTGACAAAACGGTTATTCTTGTAATCTATACTAAAATTTCTATCAGAGGTTTCCTGTGTTTTGATTCAAAAACATTTGAATAAATTGTGAGAAAAGTCACCAGAATTTCAAAGATTCTTACAGTTAGTGAATAATTGACAAAAAATAAGATAATTAGTAAATTAATTTTCATGTTTTCCAAGATTCAAAACATTGATTAATCGATGATATGATATATTTTTGTTCTGACAAATGAATAAACAAATAATTCGTTGTAATTGTTTTGAAATGAGTGTCGAAAAAGACAAAAATCAGTTACTATAGGAATAGTGTTTCGACTAAAGTGTAAAGTCTATCAAACTTTTGATTGAATTCATAGTTATTTGCAAAATAAATGTATTGAATGTATAAATACCATAATGACATAAAATATCAGATAATTTATTACGAAATGGAATTTTTATATCATAACCAAAGTTGTTAGCAATTGATCAATTCAACATCAAGTCAACATTATATTGATGGAAATTTTCTCAATAGTTTCTCAATAGGAAATTGATTTTACTTAAGTCACTCATCTTTTTTTCCAAGTGAATGATCTATGAATTGCATGACTTTTATCTCATTTCTTTTTTATTGTCGACTGTTTTGCAATTCGTCTAAAAGTCAATGAATTGAAACTCAAAATCATATGATTTTAAATCGAAATAAAGTCATTGTTTTGCAATCATTTTTGACTTTAAATTAGACACAAAACAAGAAATCAAATAAAAGTTCAAAAATAAAGTTCATTAGACATCAAATTACTTTTGAGAGAATCAAATAAATGACTTGATTTCAATTCAATTATTTCTTTAATCAAAAATTATAGAAAAGTTTCTTTAATTTTACGAATATTTTGTTTTCAACCAAAAACATAGCTTTACCTGTAATTTGAGAGTTGAATGATTCAGAACAATCAACAATTAATAGATTACCTCAAACACTGCCACAATTAACTACATTTGAAATTGAATTTTTTCACATTTTTCACGATGAATCAAAACAAAAGCCATTCAAATGAAAATCAATTCAAACAAATGAATGAAAGACTGACTCGTATTGAGAGAGCACTCAATATAAACCCGAATCCAAGAAGTTATGGAAATCCAAACGGAAAAGGATTTTATCGGAAAAACAGGAATTTCAGACAAAACTCAAATAATTTTGAAAACAGAGATCAAAGTTCAGACGAAATGAGAAGAGAATCACAAATCGTGGAAACGAAAAGAAAAGGACAGAGAAATCAATTTCGAGGACCGCCTAAAGAAAGAAATAGATTTGCGAAGTCGAGGACAAACAGAGTATTTGAAACAAATCCACAAATTTTGCAACAAAGTCCTCTTCACCAAACAATGCCATCGATGAATTTATGGCCAGTCTATCACTCGGGAAATCAAACGGTCAGATCTTTACCTCAAAATCAAAGATATTTTGCGCCACAAATGTACTCAAATGTCAATCAAATGAGTTTTTTAGAGCCAAATCTTCAGAGTTTTTATTGAAAATATTTTACTCAAACCCTCGCAGTCTTTACAACAAAATTAATGAATTGAATGCAAAACTAATTGAATTAAATTCTGATATATTTATAATCAATGAAAGTTGGCTGACATCAGATACTCCTAACAAAATGATTAATGAAAACTTCAAAATCTATAGAAAAGATAGACTTTCAAGAGGTGGTGGAGTCTTAATTGGTATTAAAAATGAGTTTAAATCCATTGAATTTCCAATCGATTTGATATTTGAATCAATTGCTGTTGAGATTCAGATTAAAAACAAATTATATTTAATTATGACTTCATATATACCGCCAAATTCTTTCAGAAATGAAACGATTTTTAAAACATTTGATACATTTCTGAAACGACTGAATACAGAGAAATATAATTCTGTTGTAATTATAGGAGATTTTAATATTAATTTCAATTTTTCTGATACCAATTGTTTTGCATTCAAATTGAATAATCTTTTTAAAAGTTTTGGTTTTATACAAAAAGTCAATTCAATTACTTATGAAAAAAGCTCAAACATTTTGGATCTTGTTTTCTGTAACTCAGAGATAATGAATCTGAATGTTATACAAAATATTCATAAGAATTGTGATCATAAAGCGATTAAATTCGAGTTAAAAGTCCCAAAAATTGACAAATTTGTTGCTAAACCCAAACTAATTTACGATTTTAATGAAAATAATTTGATGACATTTAACGATAAAATCTTTTCTATCGATTGGGAAAGCATTTGTTTAGAAAGTACTGACATAAATGAGATATATATGAAAGTCAAAAATCAATTTCAAGTGTTATTTGACAAACATTTCCATAAAAAATCCATTTTATTCAAAACAAATTCAATTCCAAAATATATTCGAAAAAAGATTAATAAAAAAAGAAATTTAGGGAAGAAATTGAAATCAAATCCGCATTTAATTACTGACTATAATGGTCTGACAGAAGAGATTTCAAATGATATTTACAAATATGAGAACTCAAAGTTAGAAAATTTGGTTAATAAATGCAAATCACTTAAACATTTATACAAATATATTAAATCCTTTGATGATAGGGAACAGAACCCAGTCTTCAGAAAAGATGGAAATTTTGTTTTTGACTCGAAATCTATTTTAGAAAACTTTTCCGAATATTTTTCTTCAAATTATAATAAACGACAGAATGAGTTATCACTTATAGATTTTGATCAGAATAACTATCAATTACCTGAATGTTTGTTTTCAATGAACGATATTTTGAATGGATATAAGAAATTTAATTTCTCTAAATCCGAAGGAATGACATTCATTCCCAACAAAATATTGAAAAACTGTATCAATGGTTCAACAAAATTATTGTTTCATTTATTCAATAGAATTGTTATTTTGAGAGAAATACCAAATGATATGCTTTTATCTAGAATTAGTCCAATTCTTAAAAAAGGTAAAAACAAATCTGAATTTTCTTCCTATAGAGGAATAAGTGTTTTACCAAACATTTTAAGATTATTTGAAACAATACTTTT
>JAQIXD010001453.1:0-14866 GCA_034699985.1 Minunthozetes semirufus
TTAAAACTTAACTGGCGTTAACCAGAATGGAAGATAAACTATCCTGGAATAAGTCGAGAATAAATTCCCATGTTTATTTTGTCATTTCTCTTAGCGAACGGAAAGCAAAAGCAAAAACAATTTGTAATTCAAATAATTTGAGAGAAAAGCCTTCTTTAATAATATTTAAATAATAGGTTTGTGTTCCTTTTCTACAGTAAATGGGCGTCAATTTCCTAATAATTTTTATCTTCTCTTTTATTTATTCTGAGTTCAAATGTTTTGCTTATATTTTGATTATTAGTTTTAAAATAATGAGAGAAACAAAAAGGTTAAAAACGAATTCATTTTCAACACTCTATTTCACATAATTTATTTGCCAATATTTCAGCTCATTTGCAACTAATTGCGATTTAAGCGATTTAAGCTTGCTAATTCCAACTATTCACTATCATTTCTCATTTGCTAAGATTAATTTTGTAGTTAAAAATTTTTATCATGCTAATTTATCAAGCTAAAATCGAAAATAACTGAAAAATACGGTAAAAAGCGGTAAAAAGTTGTATCTGGAACAGTATTCGACCACTAATTGCTTGATAATCAGGGGGAACAAAATCAATGGATGGAATTATCAAATTAAGCATATATTGTCACAAATTTTGATATATTGCTAGAAAACTGAATTTTCTCCACCAATTTCGCGACTTTCAAACTGTGAAAGACAAGTTCCAGGAAGTGATTCACACAAATAAATATAACTATACTTTTGATTCGTTCCCAAAATGAGTAAATAGTTTTGCGAATAAGTATTTAAAACACAATTTCTGTAAAAATTAAAATTAAAGGTTAGACTCGACTAAAACAAAGGCTTCTTCGGGAGAGTAATGTTTGGCTAAGAATTGAAGAAAACATTTGCATAACTAATGGTTCCGTTCAATGGATTGACTTAAATAACAATTGAGACAAGAGTTAAGCGATTTTTTTGTATCTCACAAACTATGAGAATGAGTTCACTCAGACTGAACCTACTGTTCAGAGTAACTGTAATTTACAGTAAATTACCAGAAAATTACAGATAATTACTAAAAGATATGTATTTTTTCGCAATTCTTCTAAACTTTTAATTTTATGCAAATTTTTTCGTTAATTAAGAAAAAACAGTATTTTTGGGGAATTTGTGCGAAAAATGTGACAAAAATCAATAGAAATGTGAAAATCTTCTGATAAGAGGAAAGCCATTGAAAAGACTTTAACCAAAAACTCATTTAAAAATTGTTTTGAAAAAAGTTTTCTAAACTTTTTTTCTGAAGAAATCTTATCATAAGTTTTGAATTGAAAGACATTTCATTAGAAGTGATGTTAAAAGACATCAAAAATAAGAAAAGTTTTAAATTAAAAGCGAAAACTTGTTTCTCATGTGATTTGATAGTCAAGTGTCGATCAAATGATGGAATAATACTCGAGGTATGAGTCGACTCACATCATCTGGTGGTAAGACATCCACTTATTTGAATCAATTCAACCGATTGGTGACAGCTCTTCATAAACAACAGCTGATATCACCCTCTTTATTGTCATCCCTTTGTTTTGGTCAATAAATCTGAAGAAGTTTTGCTCTGACCTTAAGAGGGATGCCGTCGACGACCACTAAACCGATTGAATCCTTGGTTTCAATCCATTTGTTTGAGAATCAATTGCATAACAATCTGTTCATGAAATGGACGTATCCTTCGATTACTCACTCTTTGCGGACTTATATTGAAAGACAATTGTCTGACGAATTCTTCGACAGTAACTCAGGTTTAAATCACTTTAAATTTTGTTAACATTATTGACGATTATCTTCTTCTTCAGTGGTAAACAGCAAATATCGTTACCATCACATCGAAAATGTCTGGATTTACATCCAAACCAGTGATCATTTGGTCCAAAACTCAGTGCCAGCTCTTCAAGAAGTGGAACAGTTCTCAGTAGTTGTTATAACAAAAGACTTTAATCCAGAGAAATATGAGATAATGAGTAAAATCTTCGCCAAAATCTACTTAAAGACGGGAGAAATCCAACGATTATTGTCTTATTATTTATCGGTTCTAATAAACGGTTCTTTTAATGTGACCGAAGATCTGCAGAACAATTGCCAGAAATTCAATTTCAATGATTACGACAATTTGGAAGTGATCTCAAAGTCAGGGATCAAATCAGTGATCAAAATGTTTGGTTTAGACATTATTCTGATCTATACGGCGCTAATACTCAAGAAACGGATCGCTGTATATCACCACAGATTAGAGACTTTAATTCAGTTCATACGAGTCCTGCCGGCGCTGATATGGCATCGGAAGGACTGCTTTCAGTCCCTCTACCCGTGCGTTGACATCAGCTGCGCTCAAGAACTCAGTGAACTTCAATCGCATAACCATTTCATCGCCGGATTTCTTGAGTCCGATGTCGAGAACAGAACCGATTTGTATGACATTTACGTGAATTTGGCGGCCGTTGAGATCACTGTCAGCCACACCTCCAAAGAGGTCTTCCAAATGACTAAAACACATAAAGAGATCGCTGTCTTCATCACCAGACAGGCCGACAATCCCTCTAACAGTGACTTCGATGTCATTCAACTTATTTGTGATAAAAATCTTGAGTTAATCAAGAATTTGAAAGTTATGGCAAACATCGGCGAAGAGTCAAATGGAACTGATAGTCAAAAAGTCACTCTCGAAGCTCTTAAAGAGAAGAAATTGAACCACAATTTAGAGAACTTTCTCTGGAATTTAGCCGTCGCTGAAGACATGATCTAAAATACTACTCAATAATCAGTGATTCAAATAAAATGCACTTTTATTGCACACATTTGTACCAAATTTAGCCATTAATTAAACAAATTAACCACTAATTTAACCATACCATCAATTTTATCTTAAACTTGAGTTTTAATAAAACGCCATCTATTGGTTGAAATTATTTATATAGAGGTAAGCAAGAGGTGATTCTTGGAAAACAAGTGAACTTTACGTTTTCAAAGATGAGGTCAAAAGATAGCATTGATTTTATCGTTTATTAAAAATTAGTTTTTATTTAATTACCAAAAATTCAATCTTTAATGAACTTTAAAGAGTTGGTAATCCCTGTAATTATCACTTCCCTGGCTATCACTAATTTAACCCTTTAGTTGAGTGTCTCTACTTGAGTGACGCCATCTGTTGAGTGTTGACAATAAATATCTGAAGTTTGATCCAAAGCATTGCAGACGAGATTTACCGCCAAAACAGTAAAACCATTTCATAACGACTACTGCTTTGCATTTTAAATACCATTTAAACTGATCTCAATTAAGTGATAATAAAATGGCAAATAAAACAGATCATTCTTCTGCAACAGAACCGAAGGCCAAAAAACTCAGACCCGAAGAGGAGGTCAATAATAATCATGAGTTTAAAGACAGCAACGAATCAAAAGACATATCAAACGGACATTTAAATGGAGAAGAGTTTAAATTCAGCGAAAGTCCATCACTGGAACAGATCCGTGGAATGCACGCAAAGTTCTGCAGAGATCGCAATTGGGATCAGTTCCACAAACCGCGTAATGTCTTATTGGCATTAGTGGCAGAAATGGGAGAATTGTCTGAACTGTTCCAATGGAGGGGTGAGTGCGAAGTCGGCCTCAAAGACTGGACCCCTAAAGAGCGGACAGCACTGGAAGAAGAGCTGAGCGATTGTTTCATATACTTGAGCCGATTGGCTGACAGATGTAAAGTCGATTTACCGACGGCTGTGGCCCAGAAGTTGGCCAAAAATGAGGCCAAATATCCGGTCGACAAAGTGTTTGGCAGTTCCAAGAAGTACACCGAATACCAGTAATCACTGAAAACCTGTTAACAAATGACTAAAATATTTATTTAATTATTGTTTGAGTTTTAATTTGAGTCAAAGACTTGTATTTGATTTTGATTTCAGTTTAGTCTTCTATTTAATGATTGATTTCAAGAGTTTTTTGACAAAATTAATAAATTATTGATTGAATTGCTATCAAAGTCTTGATTTATTAGCCCTTCCTCGAGAGCACAGGCGGTCAGACATAAAAATAATGCGATTTTTTGAACATTTTTTTATTTACAGAAAATTGCATTCAAAGGACATCCAAAGGGACAGACATTCATACAATTCATTGAAAACTTATTTAATACTTCTCTGAAAATATTGACTCATTTCTGGATAATTCTTAAAATCTATTTTATATTTAAAATAAACTTATTCTGTGCTCTTATTCTGTGCTCAAACCAGTTCACTCTTTTCGGTCGAAATCAGAGTTTTTTGTGATCTGTTCTCTGACTTCGAACGACTTCTTCGACGACTCGTTTTTGGTGACATATCTTCTAATGGAATCATTTCTTCCATGTCTGCGGTCGGCGCTGGACGTGGAGACGAGTCTCTGCTTTTCTCGCCGTTCGGTGATGTCGAAGACGCAGACCTTCTTCTATGAAGTGATGGTTTCAGGTGTTTCTTCTGATTAAGTTCTGCGACTGCAGAGCCCGGAACTGCCGGTCCTCTGACTAAAGTCCTGTGCAGATGGCGTTTGGTTAGTCCGTCGTGTGAGGAATGGCTGCGAGGAATGTCTCGACTGCTGGCTATTGATGAACGAGAACTGGTCTGACCCTCACCTGAAGAAGGAGTGGCTAACTCTATAAGCCGAGCGATTTGATGCATCTTTCTTTGTCGGGCTTTGATCCGGCCTTTGGTCAGCCTTTGCTTTGCGGCCATACATCTGATGTGATCATCGAATAAGAACTTGGAATTCAGTTGAAGACGACGGACACTGGTCTGAGAGCTCTGCCTGATTGCGATGTGAAGGGATCGCGAGTCGTCTTTATCAGCACTGGTCTCAACGTCTTGAAGGAACGCCACAAACTTAGCGATACCCCAACCGAGCCGTTTGGTGTCCGGTTCTATCAGAATAAGCTGTTGTGAGTCTATTACCATAAATCGCCTCAACTTTGGCTGATCTTTGGTGATGACTGTGCAGGCGATCAGATCAGAGTTCTCTACAAAACGAATACAAAATCAATATTTTGCCGAAAGAGTGGTCAGAAACAGACCTAAGTTCAAGAGTTGGTCCACTTTAATACACGACTCATAGTTTGTGAGCGGAAGTTGTGTTTCCTTTTCGTCCCTCAGAAGGAGCGACAGATTTCTCAAAAGGAAGAAGACTTGAATCGCCTGCAAATGGTTCAGAAAATTCATTAAAGAGGTTTTGGTCATCAAATCCACTCACATATCGAGTCCTCTCGACATCAGCGCAGGGAAGGCGTCGATTGAATTCAATTCCAGTCATCATTAGTGGCGTCAACTGATTAGGCGGTAACAGGAGGTTAGAGTCCATCATTAGGTACTCGACATTGAGTTGTCTTTTATTAATCTGATTGAGTTCGTCCTCAAACATGTCGAGGAAGAGTAGCTCCTCTTCGCTCTTAAAGAAGTTCCTCAATATTAGGATCGCCTCCTCTTTTGCCTGTTCTAAGACAGCCAAATGATGGTCAGACAAAATGCTGGAACCGTTACGTATAACAAGCTTTTTGAGCACAAGAATACTCATCTCCAGAGTTATTAATCGTATTCTACTGTCTGTCCATTGAATCAAATAAAAGATAATTAAATAAAGAACTAAATCAATGGATTACTGACTGTATTGACAGCATTTCCTCATTATCTCAATCAAAATATCAATTAATTCGTTGTGAAGAGTCTCCGCTTCAGATTGGGTTTGACTAGTGTTGGCTTTGGCTGACGTGTCCTTCAGAACAACTTCTTTAAACTTGTCTTCTCTTATTCCTAAAGATATAAATCCAATTAGAATTCAAACGTTTATTCAGAGTTTCGACGAATACCTGAGTTATTGATTATGGCATACAAGAGGCAGAGGGCGAAGAGTGGCATTCGATCGTCCGGTTGATTGTCATAATCGAGAGCTCTGAGCACTGCCTCCAAAAATGGCTTATTTTCGGTGAGAATTTGTTTGGCAATCGAACGGCTCACAGATCTGTTGGCCTTCTCTTCATCGGTGAGCGAAGTTGAGTCCACTGTAGACATGTCAACACTGGTGGGGCTTATATCACAGTCTTCTTCAGGTTCAGGTAGAGGTAATGCAACAGTTGGGGTCTGTTCGTCGGCTCTTTCATCTATGTTTTGATTTGATGTCTGATTGTCTCCAATACTGTTCATCGAGTAATCATTGTTTTCGGAGTCGTTTTCGTCGCTATTCTGTGCTCTCACGGCTTGTATTAGTGACTCTTCGAGTGTCTCTAACGGGGGCACAAACTCTGGCCATTCGAAGATAGTTTTATCACTATTTAAGAGGATGTCCACCAGTTTTAAGAGTAACATCTTATTGGAAACGATTAGAAACACTTGAGTGAAGAGAAACAGAGACACTGTTTGGCTGATATGAGGGCGCTTTCGAGTGGACGGGTTGGTCGGCGTCGCGTAAATCAATGAATAGATATATAACGGAATAAGTAATCGGTTGAGCAGATGATCACTCAATACGTTGTTTAAGTCAGAGATGTCTAACAGAAGAATATCATTCAAGTAATGCAAATGATCCAAATGTTCGGCCACTAAGTCGTCCAAACGGATCAGAACCTGTTGTCCACTGAAGACAAACAAATAGATTATTAGCAAAGAGTCTTCCGGAGTGACCAAACATAGAATATATTGTCTAAAAGTGTCTAAAAATGAAGATAATTACTGAAGACTTACTCCAATTTACTGTTGACGAGACAATTGTCGATATCTATCACATGATTGCCTATAAACCAGACCAGATTCGAGAAGTAAGGGGCGGCCGTACAGTCCCTAATGAACTTCAACATTGATTTCTCTTCGACTGAAGATTTAATTGAATTTCAAATTAGTTTTTGACTAAAATTCGGATAAATATTTGTGAAATACCTCTGAAGACATTCAGCGTAAGAGTTCTGACAGCAATTCTGACCATCTTTTCGCTGTGATTAAAGAATTTGATGGCTTCGGTATAGAGGGGAAAGTCATTTGTGTGTTCGTTGAAGAAGAAGTGAATGGTGTGTGGATTCAACTTAAGTGATAATGTCTTTAGAAATGAGATATAATATGCCATCACTTCTTCGTCAGAGAAATCAAACTTATGGACAATAATGGAGTTCACGTGATTATTGGACAGAAGATAATCTGAAGGTTAAGACAACAAATACAAGAATTGGTCACAAATCTGTTCAATTGGTCGAAGATTATTGGCTTACAGAGAGAGGTCTCGTTTCGGATGTTTTCAAACAAAATGTTTAACGTCTGCAACAGTTGGACACAAACATAGGAACCGCACTTCTGTTTCATTATCTTCAGGAAGAATGAGAGCATATTCTTCTCCAGAAAGAAGCTGAAGAATAACGCAAAGAATCGAATTAAGAAAAAATTGTCTCATTTGTGTCAAATGATTGCTAAAAGACTCACTCGAAGACTGTGCTGTCGTTCTGGTCGCCCCAAATCAGTATCTCTGCGACAGACCTCAATGTCTCGACCAAAAGTGTCTTATTTTGTTCGGTCACCGTCTGGTTCTTCGACATCACATTATAGAGATATCTATTGAATTGAAATCAATTTAATAAACTTTTAATCATTTGTTTTGATAATCACTTTAATTGTTCCAAAGAGTGTGGATTTTTTGGCTTTGAGTTCCAACCGAACCATTTATTTGATTTAAACATCGCTTCGGAGGAATATTTTTGGCTTTTCCCCAGTGGTTTCGATATCAAAGAGATCTTAAGTCTTCAGTTAATCATTTGATTGAATCAAAAAAATAATTGAATTAAAAATATATTAATTTATTTATAATTAAAACTATTTTTATATTAATTTGTATTTAATTTATCCAAACATTCATTCATTGAATAAAAATAAACAAATTGTTTGTTGACATTGAATTCAATATGAAATTACGTCCAGTCTTTCAAACGGGGCTTAAATATCAAAGTTCATCCCAAAAAGGAAATAATATCCTCTGAATGACCATGATTATGACATCATTACTCATTGATCAATCATTATTCAATTATTTTGGTTATTTTATCGCTATTTGCATTGAAAAAGGGGTTGAGTTTCACGATTATAGTCATTGAAATTTTCAATTAGCAAGGTTATAAAGTGTTAAAGTTCAGTTGAAAATTCCAGTAATAAATTAGAATGTTCTAGTAACTTGTTCAACTAATGGAAATTTAAACAATAAATCAATCAATCAATCATTTATTATTATTGCTATGAAATATTGATTTTTGCTCTGGTGGTTCACCTTGACAATTCATGTACAAATAGATTTTGTAACTAACCTTTCACATTTATATGAGTAAATTTATTTTGACGAACTTTCATCGAATTTGATGAACAATTATTAGAATAACTATTAGTTTAATAAATAATATAAAAGAAACACAAAAATATATTAAACTTTAATAATTAAAGTATGAAATCAAACGAAAAATCAATTGAAAACATCTTTCAAAGTGGTATCGAATGACTAGAAATTAATCTTTAAATTGAAAACAAAACTTAATTTCGAAATCACTTTCATTACTGAATTCAAACCAAACAATTCCTGATTATAAATAACCGAGACTTTTGACTTCATAAACAGTCGCATCGCTTATACCACTCCCATCCCAACAGGCTTTCCGCTGATTGCGATAATAAATAGCATATGACTTATTGTTTAGTTTGCGAATGGACTGGATATCGGTTGATAGCACTCTTATCTATGTCAGTCATAGGAGCGTCAGGCTGTCCCTCACTTATTAAAGTTGAAGTCTTCCCAAATATTTGCCAAACATATGATACATATTTTAAGGTTTGACTTTTGAATGGTCTCTCATCACAAGTTTCCGATCGAATTCTTATCAATTCTTTGAGGACACCCCTCCAGTGCCCACCACTAGTACAAGATATCACTTGTTTATAGACAGTGCGCTTATCTGTCAATTAAAACAGTTTTTGTAAAACAAATGATTCACTAAAATAACTAAAAACTCATTAAACATAAATATTTTTGAAAAGTGATCCAAAAATATCTTCATTATTCATTGATAACTTCAATGTAAGGGGGTTTCCATCAAACCCAGGGTTGAAATAATGTTTATTCTTTGTTTTAAAGCGAAAAATATTTTATTA
Organism: Minunthozetes semirufus; assembly: GCA_034699985.1. Taxonomy (NCBI): domain Eukaryota; kingdom Metazoa; phylum Arthropoda; class Arachnida; order Sarcoptiformes; family Punctoribatidae; genus Minunthozetes; species Minunthozetes semirufus. Next base: position 9,171 of record JAQIXD010001453.1, read on the forward strand.
AAAATCATTTAATGTTTGGTTTGAGTGAAAACAAAATCAATTAATGGCTTAAAATAGATTCAAATCTTTTAATAATTAAAATACAATTAGTTTTCAATCATTTCTGCCTCCGATTCGCTCTCCTCTGCGGCCATCTCTTCGTCTTCGGACTCGTCTTCTTCCTCTCCGTCTCTCATAACGACTACCTTTCCCTTAGACTTATCCCTCTTAAGTCCGGCCGCCGGAGACTTAATTAGAGACATATCTCTCTTTACTTCTTTGAAATCCCGTTCCCTCTCTAATACCGTTCCTTTTCTAAGTCTTTGCATTACATAATGTGATTCTCTCTTCTGTCGAATCATATCCACTCTCTTCATGGCCTCAATTGTCTCATTCCAGAGCTTTCTGTCATACTTTACGGGAAGATTTCTTCGCTTTTCGAACTCGAAAGTCGAATCGATGGTCAGCTCTTTGCCGTTGGCCTTACGGAACGCTTTTGTCCACCTCTTGCGCCGAGGATTACATTTATGTTTGAAATTTTTGTGACATTTCGAGCGACAAAACCTGAAAATCTATTTGAAAAAGTGGTTAAATTTCGGGTTTTGGCCAAAAATTGGGTTAAAATTGAGTTTTTAAGACTCACTTTGCAGTCATTCCTAACAAATTGGATGCCATGTCCCGGCCATACCGGGGATGAACAGAAATAGCACTTTTCGATACGCATTTCGGCCTAAATCTTAGCCGAAGAGTCCTTTCGGTGAAATTAAAACTAAATTTAGTCTAAACTCTGATTCAATTGAAATGTGTTTACGTTTAGTAATAGTGAACACGTTTTTCAGACATTGTTTTTGGAGTTCAAACATTACGTCAGATATTCACTGAATTTTATCCTTCCTTTCAATAAGACATTTATCATTTAACCTTGTTTATCACCAAGGATTAATAAACATTCAGCTTAAATTCACTTGATAAAAATTAAGAGATAATGTTACCTTGATAATTTCGATCTAATCGTGTTTTAAAAAGAATTGGGGCATTGTTTGAGCAAAACATTACGTATTAAGTGGATGATCCCAACAGTAATGTCAAAATCAATTGAATTAACAATTTTTTTGATAAATTTTTATTAGATTTGAATTAAAATAGTTTTTTATCTTTTATTTTGTGTTTAAGTTATTTATAAATAATCTTTTATATCGACATTATGTCAAACGATCAACAAATGGATTCAATGGAAACAATACTTTCAGAGAGCAAAGAACGGACCAGCGGTCAGTCGGCGGCTGTTTCTTCATCTCAACAACTAATCAAAGACATTGAGAACAATAAGGACCGGGAGATCGCAATCCAGGCACAGATAGAGTACGAAAACGGGAACAACGAATTAGTTCTTCAGCTGTTGGAGACTTTGGGCACAAATAAAGCCATTCAACACAACCGACTCATAACTCAGTTCGGAATCGACCAAAACGTCGAAAGCCTTTTGTCGGGACTGATCACCAGCGAAGACATGGATTTGGACCAACACGTGCTCATCGACTACAACCGGGCACTGGTTTTGGCCAAATATAAGCAGCGGTTCGACGAAGCGATTGATTTACTCGAAAACAGACGGAATCTCTTCAACAATGAGTCGATGTTTGGATTCATTGACGACAAGATAGTGGTAAAACTGTCTCACCTTTTAGTTGTTCTCTATTTGGAGCGACGCAAAGAACCAGAGAAAGCACTTCCATTGCTTCAATTGATTACCGAAAAGTGTGACTCGTCTTCAGTTCCAAATAATTTACAGCAATTGAAAGCCAAATGTTATCTACAGATGGGTTCTGTCAAAGCGGCCAAACGTGAGCTCAAGTCTATCGGCGGACAACCGATCCTCAGGTCTTATCTGGAGTTTCAGAGGAATAACTACCGAAAAGCAATGAAAGTCTTCCAGACCTGTGCCGACGCGGAGGGCCCGCTGTTTGTCAATAACGAAGCGCTCATTAACTTTGGTTTAGGGAAGAAGAATACCGCAGTTTTTCTTATGTCGAAGACTTTGAAATCCAAACCCAATCCCGAAATGCTCTACAATTTGGCGATTTTCCACTTATTCACCGGTAATCCCAACAGTGCTTTCGATATACTCTACACTTTGGCCCCACTTTACCGAAAGAATCCTCAGCTGTGGTTACGGTTAGCCGAGAGTCAGCTCGAAAAGTATCGGTCGGCCAAACGGTTGGCCAACAATCTTAAGTCAGACTTTGATTTTTGCCGCAAAAAACACGAAATAGTGAGCGAACAGATCGGAGAGGGAACGCACCGCAAACTCATACTAAACGGTTCCTCTCCTCATACGGTCAACAGTGAGACGGAGGCCCTCTGTTTCGCCCGGAGCTGTCTTAACAATGCGTTAACTTTAATCAATTCCCCGAATGACCGCTGCTTTCGACCCTCGAATCCGCCGATCGATACCGAACTGAATCGGCTCAAGATATCGATCCTCTTATGTCTGGCTTATGTCAACTTAACTCTTCAGGACTACAGTCTGGCCATACGTCACGCCAACGACGCACTGAAGATGTCTCCGACGGGTTATCAGAAAGCTTTGGCCCATTTGTACGCCGGGGAAGCGCTCGTATATTTAGACCAAATCAGTGAAGCCATCGGTCACTTCAATCCGGAACTCTTCACAATACAGCCGACGAATAATAATGAGACCACAGATGTGTCGACGACTCCAAACTGGTTCGGAAACTCTGGAAAGGCTGTCCTCTTATATAACTTGTCTCTGGCCTACACTCTGAGGGGTGAGTTCGACAAAGCGAGCGAAACACTCAGACAAGTGGGTCAGGTCTCGAGTCAAGTGTCCAACTCTGGCCAAAGTCCTGACCAGAACATCACCGGACAGGTGTTTATGTTAGCCGTTTATCTCCAGTTACAACAGGGGAACACCGATTGCGCCAAAACCCTAATTAAATCCCAATTACCGCAATTCCGATGACTTATAGCCCAACCCTTCGATAGTTTATATAATAATTGCATCGATTTATAAGTGTTTTACAAAACATATAATCATTTATTAATATTAATATTATTAGGACTTAACCAATGAGTCAATAAATTTAAGTTCTTTTTCTAATCTGTTATCGATTTTCAACTCTTTTGGCAAAAATATGTCCAAAACTTCCGACAAAATGCTTCAACAGATCCCTTGTTTACTGTTCTTTGTTCCAACTCTTGGCTCTTACGTCAACTGATTCTATGAGTCCGTCCCCCAGACGTGTGATCTCTTCCATTAGTGTTTCGATATTTAAGGGTTTGCTCTGAGTTTTTGAAGGCTTCCAAAGAATACCGATTTGTTGTCCTCCGAACCTGTCGTAGAAGAAGAGCGCGTTCTCTGAATAACTTCCGACCAATTCCTGGACATAAAGTTTTATGGGATCGAAGTCTATGATTGGCATTCGTTGGCTGCGCTTCGGATCAAATTCTTTGACCAATAATTGATTCTTCTGTTCGTAATCGATGGCCTGATTCTGGTTTGTTATCTGATCTGTTTTCAAAGTGATCAGCACATCATAAATGTCTAAATCGGGTCTAAAAATAGTCTGAAGTGACGAATATTAGAAAGCAATACAAATAGTCACAGAATTAGAGATCACCTTTGGATCCATTTCTGATGGATTTTCAAAGTCTAAGATAAAGGTTTGTTTTGCGGTATTCGCCAACACTTGGAGTCGGTTAAGAATAACAGAGTCCGGCCAATGACGGGTCCAAACAGACAGATGCTTATCAAAAGTAGTGGTTATAAACATCGGCGGAAACTCATGTCTTCTTTGAGTGAAATCTTCGGTGATTTCTGCCAACATTTCCCTTTCATTCTTCTCGTTATCTAATTTGACAATTAGTGGCGTTGTTTTCCAATTGTGGTCACAAATCAATGATAAAAATCTCAGAAACGCCACAACCGGTGAACTGAATCATTAAACCAAATAATTAGTCATTATTTTTAAGACAAATGTCTTTAAACTCTTACTTTGGAACAGTATATGGATCCGGATTCAAGAAGATGTGAGCCATCATTAAATCGATGGCCATTTCATCCAAATAATGAGATAGCATTTGGGAGGCGATCCATCTTTTGGCTAATCGACAGCCAATACCATAACAGAGATGAGTTCGACTCAAAGCATTCAAAGCACTGCATATTTTTGGCAAAATCTCTGTCTTCGTCTCCAACTGATCGGCCTCTGAGTTGTCTATTTGTTTAACTAATCCACTGCTAGTGATCAACAGTCGGCGCAAATTTATCTCTTTGTGGGAACCGATTATTACGCGGAATATCCATCCGTTGTAAAGGATATCCAAATACTCGGCGCAGCCATACGTCGTTAGACTGAACTGTTTGGACAGCTTTTCACTCATTTCCAGATAGAATGAAGCCTTAACTTTGAGGAAGGCGTCCAAATGGTTGGGCCATTTGCCACTTCCCTCCAAATGGATAATCACTTCAATTGGTTTGAAATAATTGAGGACTTTTTGTTCAGCGAAGACATCAAACAAATTACAATTCGCCAAATGTTTGGCCGAATTTCCGCTATTCATAGGCAGCGGTGGGAATACCTGTTAATCAGAGATCAGATTAAATTTGGCTCAAAATCAAAGGGATTAAAGACTGACATCAGTGGAACGGAATACTGAATCAATTGTCTGCACAGATGTGATAGCGAGAGGCAGTCCATCCAAAGACCTGAGCTTTTTTGCCAAAGAGTCGTATTCCTGTGATATTGAAAGCGCCAACTCTTCGCCCGTTCCGTACTTTGTCTTATTAGCGAACTTCAGATAAGGTCTCTCCAGAACTGAGTCCAACAAAGATGTTGTGCTGAATATGGAGTTGAGGGGTATCTCAAAAATGGTGCTCAGAATGTATTCGAGGGATAAACCGATGATTTTCCTCTTATCGGCGAAAGTCTTGGAATTCCAATAAACTGCTTCGCAGATGGAATTGTCCTGAAATCTCCTGAGCTCTGACTTTTGGCCCCAAAGATCTCTGAATTGCTTTGCGTCGGGACTGTCACCTGAGGGACCTCTTTCTATGTTATTATAGGCGTTCTCACTATCTATTAGTAAACCGAATGTAATCCAATGTTTTCTGATCGGATGCGGCGGCAACTGATCCGATGGCCATTCGATGTCTTCGTGTGGTTTGTGTAAGTGTTGGAAGAGTTGCACTCTTTGTCCGACAGCTCTCTTGCAATGAGATATCAAGTGTTCGACAAATGCAGTGATAGTATGACCGCAATTGTCTTTAATGTCAATCGTGTCCAACAATTTTGGACTCTCAAGAACTGAAGCGACGGATACTCTGAAGAAACAAATATTTGAATTCATTTCGATTTCTATAAAAGACTTACTTAAGAAGTGCATCAAATTTTAGTGACTCTTCGATGAGTTCTTCGTTACTATCACTTGATTTTCGTTTCCGTTTATTGTTTTTCATAATTAATTCAATAAATAATTGTTTTTAAAATTCAATTAAAAGGAATTCAAAACACGAAACACATGACTAACACATGTCTTATGAAAACATCTCATTCTAAGGCAAAGACCTCTACTCTCATAAAAGTATTAAAAAACTTTTATAAACTTTTCTCTATTTCTAATAAAATGTAAAATTAATTAACAAAATAACCACTAATTCTATAAATGTTTTATTATTTAAATACTATTCGAGAGAT
>JAQIXD010001454.1:0-14863 GCA_034699985.1 Minunthozetes semirufus
AATGAAGAACCGAAAATCCTTTATTATTAAGCAAAAAAAAGTTCTTTATTACTAGAAGCCGGGGGGGGGGGCGCACATCATCACCCTTTTTATAAATCCCAATCTCCACTTCGTTCCGATTGGAATTAAAAATTAAACTTAAGACAAATATTTGTGAAATGTATTTGTTTAACAGTTTATTGATTTCATCTGCTTTTGTAATAACTTGCGATTTGAAGTAATTTTCAAAGAATTGATTTAATTGTCAAATAATTTATTGAATATATTTTTTTCAAATTAAAGCGTTTAAGAATATTCTACTTTTATCTCTAGACTTTTACATCTGTATAACAAGCTATAGGTAGCCAGAAATTATCATTTCTATAGGACAATCGAAGTACCAGATATTATAGCTTTCTTTTTATTGAATTTCATTATTTTGAAAATTTTCAAACTTTCTTAAAAATTTGAAAAAATTAAAATTAATTTCAACAATGAACTTCGATATTAATAAAGAAACAGCTTAATAATAAACAACAAAAAAATTCTTTATTATTAACGAATTTTGGCAGGGGGGTGTCAAACTTCGGAAGATCTATATAGGGCAATTTTCAATTGTCCTTAAAAATAATTATTTTACAATAAAGTAATAATTTCTGTTTTAAATAGAACAATTAATAAGTTTTTGAATTTAGCTTAGAATTAATCTCGTTGATTCAAAAGTTTTGAATCAAAATATTGACGTAAATTTTATTTGAATGAAAAATGGATTAAAATAAATGGGACGACAATGTGTGGGACGACAAACATATTTTGATATTTTATTTGAAATAATAATAATAATAATATTATATCTCTATTATTATATTCATTTTAATTAGAGGGCTAAGTCTGTTGTCCGAACAAATCTCAAAGTTGTTGATATATTGAGATATATTGAGAGTACAACAATTACTGCTATTATGGGCCTCCGGTTGTTGAAAATGGTCACTTCTTGGGATCATTGATGGTCAAATGAAAAAAAGGTCAAATTCACCTGTTCTATCAATTCTATTATACTAATATTAACCTGTATATATATCGAATGATTTTAATGAAAAATGCAATTACCATTTATACAAATCGGGTTAACAGAGACGCGCATAAACTGATTTATAGGGCACAGCACAGGGCATACCTTCGACGGCGCAAAAGCACAGCTGCTGTTGGAAAGTGGAAGTGAATGTGTTTGCGATATATCTTTCTCTTTGAGAGTTCGCTCACATATTGTGTGTTCGTTGCGTTCAATAGTACTCAACACTGGTTTGTGTTTATGTATCGGGTATTTGACTCAGAAGTCCGGAACAAACTCTTTAAAAACTTTTATCTGATATTCTGTGAAACAAAAATAATGCAAAAATATTCAAATGGATTCAAAACTCAAATAAATCGTTGAAATTATGCTCTGAAGGAACGCAAAGAAGATGTTGGCCAATAAATACCCAGTTTATCATCAACTTTGTCACTCAATCGCTGCCATAAACACTAATCTTATAAAATATTATTTAATAATAGATTTGTGAATAAAAAAAGTGAGTGAAACTGAGTTTCAAATGAAAGATGTCTCAACATTTGTCTGAACACAACTACAAAAATATTAATAAATATTATTTAATAATTTTGATAACACTTCTGGAACTCATCGCTCAGACAAAAGGTTAGATCAATTTATCTCTTTTACAGCCCTAGCTTTCTAATTTATTTGTAAAATTCAAACTAGATTAATATTAAGGAAAGCTCTCTTTTTAATTACTCTTCTTTTGAAAAAAAAACGCTGAATAATACAAAACAAGCAAGATTAGCTAGAAATTGTTATTTCTATATGACAATTGAAAGTAGTGAAAAGATAGAGGATACTCTATTGAGTGGGTTGATAATACTTCAGAGGAGGGGATACAATATCTCTTTATCATGTATATTTCCAATTTTGTAATTTTTTGAAATTTTTAAAAATATTTGATAATTTAAAATAATTCCAAAAATCCACCTCAATATTATCAAAGAACCCTTTAATTAAAGTTAGGGTTGGCGGCGGGGGGGAGGGAGTGAAATTACATGGATAGATAGATAGGTATATAGGGCAATTTTCAATTGTCCTTAAAAATTGTAAAGTGCCCTGAATCGTGTTCAGCATGTTGTTTTCTCTTTAATCTGGAGATGACCGAGATATCACTTATTTCATTTTAGAGGATCAAACAGATAATTACTTTTAAAAGGAAGTTTAAAATTCTGACATTATTTAGGATCTAATGTATATTCATGTAACTCTCACTGAGGAGATGATCAAGTGATAGTTTATTGGGGTCTATTTTATAGGTAATCACCTTGGGCATCTGCGGCCGCCAGAGGTTTAACTAATGTTTGTTGATGTGAAGGCTTTTTCAAAAACTATTGAAAAATTTTATTCAAACCATTTATTAATAAAAGCTTTTTTCAAATCGATTCCACGACTACTATGATTGCTAGAACTCCACCCAAAACTCCTGAATTAAATGTTCAGAATTTCCCAGATTAGGGGACAGACGTAAAGAGAGACCTTTGTCTGAGATTAGTGGACCTCAATAAGAATAAATGTGAACCACTTAATGACAGATAACAGATCTTGACTCCAGAGCGACGATTTTGCCGACAGAATTGAAAAGTGAAACTGACGTCTGATGTGATCAGTGAAGTGATGTCTGAACTTTTGAATTGAATTATATTTTCTCTGATTTTTCAAAGAATTTTAAATTTTTATAATAAAATCGTTTTTTTAAATAAATTCTTCAAAAAGAGATTAATTCGAGAAATCCTTGAACTACTTTTTCTGCTCGATTATTACCATCAAAGACTTTTTGAGATACATTTCAAGCGTGTCTTCTTTGAAGTCATTAAAATACTAAGAAAATTGATTGAATGCATCGATTGTTTTTGAAAAATTTAAACTCTTCACAAAACCATAACAACAAAAGATATTTTACAACATTTATATATATATGAATCATGTTTTTATTATTATTAAATTGTCTTTAATTCAATTCTATTCAATTTCAACAATAACTCAAAAATTTCATTTAATTTACAATATTTTAATTGTAGACAAACTTTCGATCTATTATTTCACCACATTTTTTGACCAAATTTATAGATTAGTTATTGAAAACAATTAACACATTTTCGAGTATTTGAACAAAACTATAACTAATATAATAAATAAAATAATAGTTTTTGAGACAAATATAAGTTTTAAACGTTTGATAGGCTTTCTCTTATAGAAGAGTAAAGGCATTAGACTTAAGTCGAGTAATAATTTTGTGCTTAAAACTAGTGATGCATTGAATCGATTGAATCAATTTTGTCTGTAATCAGTAATAAATGTTGTAATTATAGCGTTTATAGTGAGTGAGTCCTCTTTTATATGTCAGAAGATATCGATCAGTAGCCCACTGGAGCGTCCTTTCAAAGACTTTTTGCTTGTTATAAAGCTATGATGATATGGTAGCACATTTTCATTATGATTTGAGACTCACTTATGAAACACACGAATGCTATTTAGAATAACTGTTCAGATTTTGAGAAATTGTTTTAGATTGTTTAAAAGATATTCCATGTTTAAAATGAACTAACATTTTCCTTAAGAAGTATAGCATTGATACTTTAATGATGTTAAAATCAAATTTGATGACAGAAAAATTCAAATGTCTCTTTTTAATTAATTTTCTCGCTTAAAACGATTGAGGCATTGAATCAATTTTATGGCTATCCTTTGGGTAGTCTCAACAAAATGCATTTGAAGACCAAATAACTGTTATTTTTCTCTAAATTATTTGTATTCCAAACACTTCTCAAATGAAAATTGATTTTCTTTCCCAATAATTATACGAAAAGTAATTTTTTCCGTTAGATATTCAGTTTATTTGCCAAGAAATGGGATTTGTCTTTAAGTACGTAACATAAAACATTTTAAACGAATGACTCCATTTCAAAAATAATATTAATGTATGCAGGAATCTGATGAACTGATTGTTTGTTTGATTGTTTGTTGATTAATTTGAATTTTATATTCAAAAACTATTAAATAATTTTTCTTTCGATTTGAATTGAGTTTAAAACTGTTTAATGAATTTAAGTATAAAATGAAAGTTAAAATACAATCAGTTGTTCACTATTTGAGTGATTTTTGAGAAGTGATGTGTTTGTCATGAGATGAGAGTTGATGTCCAGTCGTGAGAAAGGGTTTAATCTATTGCTTTTAGAGATACTTCTATTTGAGGGGACAGAGAGTGGGCTCAATGTCGGCTCCTCTTTAGATTTGAGACAAAGAGTGATATTCTTAGACATATTTGACATTGGAATCAGTTTTGCTTTTAAGACAATATTTGAAACAAATTCTTGAAATGTTTGGGCTATTTATGGCTGCAATTAAATTGAGAATACCCTTTGATGTACTTGTCTAAGATCAAAACTTCTAAATTTCAAAGATTTTGTAATTATTCTTGCCATTCGTTTAATCCGTACTTTTTGATTGGCATAAAAATAGGGTGCTCCTTTAAATTTTTAGAATTTATTTTCAAGTTTACTCAACAAATGAGTAATAAATGTTTCAATTTTTTTTATAGATTTGTCTGATTATTATAATTATTTTCCGATTTTCAAATTTATCTTGTTTTACTTCTCAAATAAAAGTAGTTTAAACATAATTTTATTATTCCTTTGTCTGCAACCGTTTCCAAGATTATACGGATTATCGCAGTTCTGAAAAATAGTATTTCAGTTGTGATGTAATTATAGAAAAATTTTATAATAATTAAACTGAGAGTCAAATCAATAATTTTAGGTTTGAAGGATATTTGAGGCCATTTGAAGGCCTTTTCTGTTTCGCTTTTAATATATTCTTTTGAATTATATTTTTTGTCTGAAAATTGATTTTTGTTTAAAAACTCATAAAAATTCATTTGAGAAAATAATAAATTGATTTTGATTAAAAAATGCCCATGGTGGTGGTTGGACAACACTCAAATTATTCTTTTCTACAATAGATTATCTTGCATATTTACTCTTAGGGGGTTTTGATACTTTCCTTGACCACTCCTGGTGCTAATAAAGACTGTCAAATCACAATTAGTACTAATTATTTAATTAATTAATCCATAAAAAGATAGTTTTTGAAAAAAATAAAAGTGAAAAACTCAATCAATTTTTGGGTGTTCGTCAAAATTTCCATTTTGAAACTCCTTGAAACTTTTGAAGATAAGAATTATACACTGAAAGTGACATATTTGAGATGGAAAGGGAGTGCCTCAGACAGTAAATCAACTTTTGGTGTAATTCCCCGACTCATTAAATGAAGAAAAAAATCTTGATTTTAAGGTAAATCAAATTCTTTGGATTTATTTTTGCACATTTATTGCACATGAATTAGACATTGCTAATTTAGACAAGGTAATTTGTCTGTCTCTTGTAACGATTGACATTCTTAAGGTAAATAAACTCGAATAAAATTTTCATTAGAAGAGTTTGGAATTAAAGATCAAGAATAAAATCATTGATTTACTGGCGATAAAATTAAATTTTAACTTCAATTAATCTAGGTCGTTAAATATTAAAGTTACAAAATGGACTAACGAGATTAATTTGCGAAATTGTAGAAATCAATCGAGACTAATTTTAATGACAAAATATTATAAAAATATTATATTATATAAATAAGTGTTTTTACTCATTTTTGGTCCAAAATATGGTAAAATGAATGATAATTTTGAATCAAAATTTTGGATTCAATTTCCAAGTCTTTGAAAACATTAATAAAATCCAATAATTTTCCCATAATTTGAATGAAAAAACAAATTGAAATCAAAGCAAATTTCAATTGAAAACCTGATTAATAGCTTTTTTGCTGATATTTAATATCAATTAATTTGTTTTAAAATAAAATTCAATAAAAGTTTTTCAAAGAACAAAAACATCTCAATGACATCGATGTCGATAAATCAGAAGTTTGCAAATGAACAAGAGCAAAACTCTTAAAAATAACTTCATTATCTGTTTCTAATACTTAAAAATGATTATGAAACTAAACAAGAACAAAATATAATTCACAATTTAATATTATTAATTCACTTTTAAAAACATTATTTTAAATGAATTAGACACAAATGGGCTCTTATTTTGTGTATATTTTAATTAAATCAATTGCGAGACGAACAACAAAACTCACAATAATCACGATTGAAGTTAATAAATGAATTTATCATTTTAATTTTAATAATAAATGAACTATCACAATCTCAAATTTAATCAATTTTAATCAATTTGACATTATATTTCCCTTCAATTTGTCGAGTTTGTACGTGTCTATAATCTAGCACTTTTATTTATTAATATTTTTGTTTTAATTCATAGATAAATGAGATAAATGAGATAGCACACATATAGTTAATTTGCATATTTGATCCGTTTGTGGGTTTTTCACACCAAAAAGTAATGGATAACCTGAAGGGTGTAACAGAGGTTTTCCGGTACCATTGGCTCAATTGTGTTTTTTACATCCCTGAGCAATTCCTGACAACACTTTGAGTAACATGGACAATTTTCCTTTCATATTTCAAAAAATATTCATTCAATTTATAAATAATTGGAAAATTAAAAAGATTTAATCATCTTTCTATAGAAGAAACTTTCTGTTTGAAACTTTAATCAATTGATATTTGAAGGCTGAAGGTCGTGCAGAATCCATTGGTGATTGACCATGGCAAGGCAAGGCATGGCAAAGGGGCTACTGATCATAACAAACACTCGATTAATTCAAAGTCGATTAGAATAATGGTTTTTAACTGAATTTATGTTTTGACTAAAATTGATTACTCCTTCAGTGCATTCAATTTAAAATTGGATTTAACTGTAATTTGAAAATTCCTCACAAAAATACTTTTTTATGAGTTCACTCCTTCAGTTACTAAAGATGGTCAAGGTAACTAAATTAAGGGCTAATTTAATTAGCAGTAAAATTTGAAATTGTAATTTTAGAATAAAACCGGATAACATCCAATATGTAATTTTCTAATTCTAATCTAGCTCATGATAATATTAGTTAAATGGTTAGTTATTTGAGCCACAGTTACACCTTGACTTTCACCCCTCCCAAACAGAGCTAATCAATAACTAGAATCCATTGACTGATTTGACAGAAAAATAATTTCAATTTCGATAATCGATAACAAAAATTTGCGATCATTTGATTTGAGAGTAAAGAAAGTCATAAATAATTATTTCAATGATTAGAATATCTCTCAAAACTGATTAACATTACATACAAAGAGGTGCGAAAAAATTAAAATTCATTCCCGTTATAACAGTTTTAATCTATAATTTAAAAACTTTACTCCAATTATGCAAAATACTATCGATAATTATGTCGATTGGATTAACTGAAGTGAGTTTGAAATATTTCCAAGGTAACAACTTTGACAATTATCATATTTTTCTGTTCATTAAGTTTTTGTTCTCAAATCAAAGGACTTGTAATTAAGATTAAATTTCTTTTGATTAAATCGAAAACTATGAAATAACTACAAATCTTGATCAAAGCATTAAAATTATCTGATACCCTGCTCATTCTGCTCATTCAATAACTCATTAATGTTAAATACCTGAATGTGGTTTTAATTATCGAAATTAAATCCGAATCAAAAAATTGGATCAAAAATAAAAAAGTATTAAAACTATGGTTTATTTCAACGAAAAAACTTACTTTAATTAAAATTAGAGATTAATGTCATTAATGAAAATTCTTTCAGCAATTGATTGATTTATTCTAAATTCAAAGTAAGGAATGTTTGTTTTCTAATTATCAAGTTAAGCTAAGCTGAGTTGAGCTGAGCTAATATTATCAACTCTGCTTTCAAATCGATAAAAACAAACTTAAAGGTTGTTATTATTTTCATTTATTAAGAAAAGCATTTCCTGTATTTCCAATATTTTAAAAACTTGTGCTTAAAAATAGGTCTTTCTCCTGGACTTTCACTTATTAGGGCAGTGCTGTAGCTCTGATCGATTTTCCATAAATAGATTCTTAGAGTCTCATAGTTTGATGTAAGCAAGGTGGTTCATGCAGAACAAACTTTATCAATAACTTTAACTAATCTAAAATGTTGGTTTTAATTAAACAGAGTTAATCACAAATCAATTTATTTTGTTTGGAATCTAAATTTATCTAGCTGTAAATTATCTTATACCCAAAACAGTTAACCACACTTGGTTAGGCGTAAGTTAGAAACTTAATCTGGAGATTTAACCTTGCTTATCCCAGTTTTATCTCCATAAAAAATTCACTAAAAAAGTTGATTGTTAAATTACTATTCAAATGATGGGTTTGTCATAAAATAAATTGTAAGTAAACACAATTTAAATACAACTTCAATATCGTATTCTAATGACACGAATACCTAATGTGTGAAAAGAAAACAATTGATTACATAATAGGAATCAAATGAATGAGTGATTCATTAAATTTGTATTAATTATGGAAAAACTAATTCCAAATTCAGAGACAAAACAAATTAAAAATAAATAAATGTTTTTATTTTTGTCTCAAAAAAGTTTAAAATTATTTTTAAAAATCCATATTTAAATATCAATGGAGTTTATTGAATTATATTTCGCACAAAATTCCTAAAACTGCAAATCATATGCAAAGTTTATGCAAAATTTAATTGTATATTTCATTATCACATATTTCTATCTTTATTTTTCTATTACAAGAAGTCCTATTACATGACATAAACTTATATCTGAAGGAAAAAAATAATAAAATTCAAATTTTATTGTGATTTCCCTCACATTGTAATTGACATCAAATGAATGAGAAATTACTGTTTTATTAGTCATTAAACGCCTAAAAAATACATTCAAAAAATATTTGTTTAAAAAATAATTTCATGTTTTCTAAGATAAGTTTTTACTTAAACTTCTATTTAAGTCAATGTTTTTTGGCCCACATATCAAACCAAAGGCAGAGAAAACACATATTTTTTGAAATAAAAAATTTATTCATTTATTAATTGACCCAAAATTTGTTCCTAACATCGAAAGCGAAACTATTTATTATCTAAAATCTCTTAATAATGAATAGTTCCAAAAAAGGCCCGATTAAACGTTTCACCTGGCTTATCTACCGATAGATATGCTCACAGGAATTGCCATCGGGTATGACCAAACCCACTTGGTTTTAAAAAACACGTGTATTCACCACTAGAAGAGCAAAATAACCGATAGTTTTATATAATTTATCACTTATTCAGGATTAAATTTGACCATTTATCATAAAAACTAAACTAGGTGAAATTGTCATCTCTTATAGTCTTTGTTAAGTAATGTTTTTACTTATTTTTTTCCTCAAAATCATTGCTAATAATCCTCTGAAAGAAAAGTTTTTAAATATTTATTTAATAAAAAATACATTTTTGTTATTTTCTTAAGACTTAAGAGATTTGACTAAAAAAATGAAAATAATTATTGTTTTCATTCATAGAATTCAATGCATTTTCATTGTGTTTGTCATTGAAAACAAATTATTCAGATTATTCTGAATTTCATTATCTCTTTTGTTTGTCTTTTATTGAAAGTCAGATCAATTTCTTGAGGAATACTTGTCTATTGATCTGAATAGCAAAGTGAACATGCAATACATGCAATACAACGATCAATGATCTAATTAAATATCTTAATCGATATCTCAATCAATATCTCGATATTATTTAAGAACTTTATTAATCAAAATAACTTTCTTGAGATCTAATAAAAACAAACATGTTTATTTGCGGTGAATTTCCAATTCTATAGATTTGTATCTATTTTAAGATAGTATTTGTTTACTTTATTTTTATTTCTTTCAATAATAATTCAAATCCAGTTTTTTCACTAAAAACACAATTTTTATCGCATTATTCAAATCTAATCTGAATCTTGTATGAGCAAGGTTCAATTATTTATTTTTATTGTGGTTTTTAATTATTATAGGGAAAATTTCAATTAAATAATAAGAAATTTGTTGTTTTAATTGCAAGATTGTTAAATAAAAATCAAGTTTAAATTGTTAAGATCAAATTCACATAAAAACTAACAGGCCTTGCTCATTAAATACAAATAGAAAGAACAAATAAGACAATAATAAAATCAATCTAAAAAAGTTTCAACCATTGAAAATCAAAGCCTTAAAAGAGCTGAATCTATCGATTCTGTAATTTGAGAGTTAGCCAGGAATTACATTTGAAATTAAATTCTAAGGAATTCAATTAAATCAATTGAAATACTTGAGCTATCGATTGATTTTTTGATTCATTTATTTTTGAATTCGTTCTAAATTCAGATTCAAATTATTTATAGAGAAAGTAATCTCTAAATGAATAATATTTTACTTAATAAACAGAATTATTAATAATAAAGAACTCAGTTTAAAATTAAAAATGTCAATTAATCTCAATTCATTTACATACATGTATTTAACATGAAGCTTAATTATAAAAATTGATATAATATATAAAAATATAAATAATAATCACTCAAAATAAATTTAACTGAATTCTAATCTCGCAAATTATAGGTATAAAGGGGAAGACGTTCAATATATTAGCTTTAAAATTAACCAGATTCAACTATAATAATGGATAGTTATCTTGCTCAAAATAAAGAGTGAAAAATTACATATGAAATAGGTTTAAGTAAATCATATGTTTAGTGAAATTAATTTGGTTTCCATGAGTTCATGTCTTCCCAAAAGTTTTCAATTCTCACGACTTTTCTCTAATAAAACAAAACTATATTTTTGTTAAAATTAATTGATTTCTTATACTTTCAAAAACATTTTAATCGTGAATTTGTGGCTGAATTAAAGCGCATACAAAACATTAACTGACAATAAATAATTAATCAATAGATATAATTAAAAACCCGCCTAAACCTGGTTATTTTAAAAGATCTGTTTTATCTCTAGGAAGTACTAAATATGAAAAATTTATTGTTTGCGTAAAAATTGCAATTTTTCTCAAATGTTTGTACAAAAGTCAGACAAAAGTCAGACAAAAATCAATTATTTTTCTAATTAATAAGTTTTCGCAATCAATCAACAAATCACTGATATCTTAGAATAGGATTGAATTTTACCAAACATTTTGCTATCAATCTTTCGATTTTGAAATATTTGTTTTTATCATTCAATTTATTATTTATTGATTCTTCTCGATTATTCTTATCGTAGAGAGAGATCCAAAGATAGTTCAAGTTCTTAAATGAATTTAGTTTTGTTGAATATCAATTGATCTAGTTTGATTTCCATTTTATCTAATTGATACATTGAACTTCATATGCATAATATAAAACACAATTTATAATATAAATAGCATTTTGTGTTATTCTTTGTGAATGAATACAAATACAAATAAACTTAACCTGATATTAATGATTACTAACTGATTGTGATTAAAAATCAAAATATTTCTTATCATTGATTATTATTCAAGATTTTGGATTAACGTTATTCTTTGAGATCATAATCAATTAATAAAATGAATTAACGTTATCCTAATGAATATTAATAAAAAGGTGAAAATAATTATCGCTTTTTAACTCCAAATTCTTTTGATTATTAATTTTGATTTTAAAAGAAATTTTATTTAAATTAATATTTGAATAAATGACTGAACTTTTTGCCTGAATTTCATAAGAAAAGTTTTATTCATATTTGGTTTTACAAAATTTGGTCCATATTTTTGACGTTTCGAAAACAGTTAAAAACGAAATCAATGATGAAATTCAATTCACTTTTGATTTTTGAAAAATATTTTTATTTTTCATTTTTGAAAATCGATTCAAATAATATAGTGCAGAACATGAGTGACCAGGATATAAATCAGCAAATAAAAAATTGAATGCGAGCTTTCACTGGATTCTGTTTATTTTTGTTCTTGATTTTAATCATATAATCTTTGGCGTGTTTCCAACCAATTGTGATTTTTTATCAAATGGGACCACCTTGCGCACACCCTGTCATTGAAAACAATTCAAAACTTATAAATTGGGATAAAAATCGAATGAAGAAAAACATTAATGAGAGTTAATAACAGTGAATACCATAATAAGTTTAACCAATATTTTTGTTCAATACATTAGTTTGAAATAACAATCGATTGCTTCAATTATTTTACATTATATTACACCCATTATTGGAATTTTCATCAATTATTAGCTTCTCATAACTTATTCGGTGCCAATTATTCTGACAGTTATTATCTTTAATTATAATTATGACCAAAAAACAAGACACTATTCACTGAATATTATTTCAAAATATTTAAAAAAATGATTGAAATAAATTTCTCTTAAGCTTTCGGTTAAAAACTAATTTAAACACTTTTTTCTTGAATCGATTTTAATATAATTTCTAAACAATAATCAGTGTTAAGGATAAGTAGTTTTGCATTAGTTATGTGTCGATAAAATTTTTACTCAAAATTAAGGGAATTTTGAATAAATCTAATTTAATGCCTCAATGCAACCGATATATGATCAAGATATTTTCCCCTTTATTACTTTAATTAAAAGATAATTTATATTGAAATAAAAGTTAACAAAAAATATTTAATGAAAAATGAGTACTTTATAACACCATAAAATAGATCTACTTAATTTCAAAAATAATGCCCAGTTCACTTTGATTTCAAAAGATAATTTAAAGATCTTGATCATTATCACTCGAAAGGATTAAATCGAAAGCTATTCCACTCTTCACTAATGAAGTTTCACTAAACTCTTTCTCAAACAAATAGAGTAAAAACAAACAAGATTCAACAAAAGATTCAGAAGGTGTCAATTCCTTAAGAATACTATCTCTTGTATTCATTCCCCTCTCCTTTCCCTCATAGCTATAAAAAACACAAATCGAGAGCTGTTTTTACAACTAATTAAGTATTTGACCCGAATTTGATCGAATCGTTTAGACATTTGTTTTGTTGATTATTAGTCGCTAAGAGTTATGATTTGAGTTTAATTAGATTATTGAATAAATTTTCAAATCAAACCACTTATAAACACATTGGATATGTGGAACAGACACTTGAAAATTGCCGGATTCTTTACCAAACCACACAAGAAGAACAGGAAACTTGAGCGCTGAAAGTGATTTTCAATTCAAACCATGTCTTTTAGGGGAAAATCTTATTTTTCATTTGAAATTCAAAGACAGTTAATCTTTAGTATAGTTTTCACACGTAATCTCTTGTCTCTCACGACTTATTCATATTTTTCTGTCCTGTACTTAAAACAAGAGCTTAATTAAAGCTCATATCGATCTTAATCATCGATAGCTTGAATTATTCATTTTAAAATCCATTATCAATAATTGCTTTATTAACCAACATTACTAACAATTCGGCACAATATTAGTTTTGTTGAACTCTTTAACTGTGGTTTAAGCGATTCTCATGGTGCATTGATTTCTCTGCCACAACATATCAAATTTCTTATAATTTATATGAATTCAATGAAAACAAAATCGATTTTCACAAAGATCCAGGACAAATAGTTTTTTGATTTTTCACTTTTAATCACAATTGAGTTCAGTTCTGAATGAAATAAAAAGTATCAAAAAAATATTATTTTCCCAAATATAATACAACTCTCGTATTCTGATAGCCAAGATGAGCTTTTCAGATGAGCTTTTCAGATTTGATCTGACCTAAAATACCTTTTGAAGTTTCAGTTACCTTTTCAGGCAAATGATAATAAAACTGTCTGTAGTACAGACTCTGTACTCATATCAAATGCTGGAATACTTAGACCACATAAAATTTAATTTGTTTATTGACCTTTTAACAATCTTTTACAACCTTGATCATCAGTGTTCTCCGATATAAAGCTGTTCTCATCATTTTTGAATGGAATCCAAAAATTGTTTTATTTGTTTTGACCTAATCTTATGATAATTACAGAAAACAATAAATTCATTCAAATATTAATAAATATATTTGATATCAGATAAGAAGAGATTTTTATTATTGTTATCAAACTTATTATAATCAAAATTACTTATTCAACAGAGAAAAGAATTGAACAAAATAAAAGTTCAATCAAAAAAAGATTACACGAAAGCCTATTGATATTCTAGTAAATCAATTGAAGTTCAAGATAATTAACTTTTCAATTTTGATTTTTACTCGCTTTTCCTTTTGATTTTTACCTCGAATAGAGTACTGTATTTACTTATGATTGGAAGAAAATAGTTGATAGATTACTTTCACAATCACCATAATTATTGGATTTGTAGGACTCGTATATACATTGTATTTATCATAACTGACACGGATTTAATTGGATAATAAGATATTGAAATATTCAAAAGAAAAATTACCAATAATTTTCTCCACAAAAAAATGGGATTCAATTCACTCAATAGAGTAAAAGAAACTGAAAGTCAGTCTTATCTGTCATTTCCTCATAACTACAGAATTCATGTAAACTATAATTAAATAGATTTTTCTCTTTTTGCTTAACTTTTAAATTTTAATTGAGTTTCTCATTTGGAGGCATAACTTAATGGTTATCCAAATGATTACTAAATAGATAACAAACAATATTTGATGTGATTGTAATAATCCATATCTAATTAAATAAAAGGTCTTTTGGTGTATGGTCAATTTGATAACCATTCTGTTAAGCGTCGCAATTAAATAAGCGTTGTCTTACTATTAGTTCCCAATAATCTTGTTATAATTGGGTGAAATTAACTGTTTCATATTATCATTTAAATTAATTTAACTAACAAATCTCTCTCTCTCTCTCTCTCTCTCTCTCTCTCTCTCTCTCTCTCTCTCTC
>JAQIXD010001455.1:0-14859 GCA_034699985.1 Minunthozetes semirufus
TTAAAACTTGAAAAATACATTTGAAATCCATTGGAAGTGTTGGCCTCTTCTCTCGATTCTAATTATTCTTTTATAATCGCTTGAATCGATATCAATGTTAGAGGTGTTGCTCACAATTTTAGGACAATTATTCAAATATATTGACTTAAATGAAAGTATTAAGTGAGTGATAGATAATCTATCATAGATTTGCTAAAGAAAATGCATTTGATTAACGATATCGATATTCAATGATTTGCTTATTCTCGTACCTTAAACATATGTATTCAAAATGTAACGTAAAAGACCTAACTTAATTTACAATTTAAAATTACTTTGTTGATCTTAAAGTTTATCATGCTACTTTATGACTTACACTTCTTGGTCGAAGACTGATCTAGCAAAACAAAGAATTTCTTTGCTTGTGAAATAAGTGGTGACATCTATTGGCCATATATTCTCAATATTATTGACACTTCAATAAAAATAAATGATTTAAAATATGAAGACTTTATTTGATTTGTTATTAAAATTGAATTTATTTAATGAATTGAATTTAAAATTAAAGAAATGACTGAATTTAAGAGTGAAATGAGTGAAGACTATGAGCTCTTGTTTTTCGATACATTCTCTCAAACAGAAATAACTGAAGTATTAAATACCGAAAACATTTACTTTCGCTTTTTATTTGCATTTACTGATTGTTTTGTCTTTAATTATATATTAGGGGCCGAATCTTGGTCTGGTTCAGTTTGAAAACCCGATTGTCATCAAAGAGATACGAGTAATACCACTCGGAACCAGAGTGGAAGCAGATTTTCCCGGCGGTTCCCGATTGGGGTCTGTTTTGACTTTTATTTTGAATTTATTGAAGATTTTAAACAATTTGTGGTTTTTCTCAAAATATGTTAAATATTGTGATAACTCTATAAATATATTAAGAGAGAAACCATTTTATTTTTATACCAAATTTGAAATTAAATGATATTTTTTTGTGACAATAGAGCGACAAATCCCTCGTCTTTTGATTTGCAATTTTTCATAAATGATTTGACGCGAAGGAATGCCTGCACTTTCTTAGATATCGGAAGGTAATACCACTCAATTATTTTTTGGTTAATTCTTAACTTAACTTTTGGATCATTTTTTAGTTTGAATTACAAACAGAATTTCAGCACAACTTTTATACCAAATGAGGCCATACCTACCGATGGCTTAATATTGAGAGGAATGTACAGTACTTTAACCCTTTCTGTGTTCGGATATATCGCAGACATATCCAGTATTATAGCGAACGACCCGTTGTCTCAATCTTCAGATGTTGTGCCAGATTTGGTCCCAAAAATTGAAACATCGGTTGATTTCATTGAAGACTCACAAACTGAACGAATAGACAGTCTTTCAGTCACTGAAAGTGTCGCCAAAATTGATGAGAAGAAAGTCAATCAAATCATCAAATCTTTAACAGAAAATAGTGAAGAATCTCTGAAAAAGAGGCGCTCACCGACTGTTCCCTTAAAGATTGAAACTCACGAAAGCAGTGCTTCGTCTCTGAGCAGTGGTTTTAGTGATCTTAAGAAGAAGGAGCGCTCCTTTGAAAAGGTATCCCGAAGTAGACAGCGTTCCAAAGAAAGGGGTCGAGAACAAAGACATAAGAAGACTCCCATTAGTGCCTCTCATTTAAGACATAGGAGTCGGAGTAAAAGTAAAAGTAAAAGTCGGAGCACTACTCCTAATTCACTAAAGAGATACCGATATAGTCATCAAAAGCCTTCCTCTCCTTTTGAGAGATCCCCAAAAAGACATCAAAGATCTCCGCGAAGACATAGATCTCGAACTCCATCTCCGCGTTCGCCCTTATATTCACATAAAACCATTTCGAGGTCTCCGTTATCTCCTCCTCTTGTGTCGCGCCCTCGAAGCAGATCCGGTACTAAATCTCCAGTTATGCCAATTGTGACCACTTATGAGACAAACCAAGTCTCAGAAACGGTTAAATCAGATCCCAAACCAACGACTGATAACTTGACTTTTGATGATTCAGAACTGTTTGAACCGCTTTCACCCGAAGGCTCTCTTTCTGATATCGCAGAGAAGATATCTGATGACGAAAACTTGGATCAGATTCTCTTTGAAGAGGAAAAGATCGATAGTCAGTCTAAAGATGATTTTGATCTCGAAGAGATCAGTAGCGAAGAAGAATATGAAGACGACGGAAATGTGGACAACGACTTACTCATGGATTACTCTGATTTCGAATTAAGTGCTTATATAGACTTCGGAGCATTCAATCCATTTCAGTGTGAATTTACTTCTTTGCAGACATTAAAAGATCCGTCGCTTTCGGTCTCTGAAACCATTGAAAACGAAGCGTTTGATTCAGAAAATGAGTCAAAACTCAAAGAATTAATCACTAGTTTTGGTGATCAAAGAAATGAGAAATGGATTGAAGGCATCGAACAAATATCTCTCGATGTAATCAAAACTCAAATCAAAGAAGAATCGGTTTTGAAAACTCTAATGGATTTCATTGTCGACGGAATTGATTTCGATTTAGCGATGGAACAGACGAATACCGCATACAAAGTCAGGCACTTGAAGGCTGGCATCAAACTATCGATTGCTTTATCCCAGACTTCTGATGAAATATTGAAACCAATTCTTGAACTCAATATAATTCATAAATTACTCGAACTCTATAACCGGCCGTATATGACAATACCGGTGCGACTACTTATCATTAGAGGCATTGATGTCATTTGTGACTCTCCCTCAGGAATCGAACACTTAATCACACAAAAGTACGACTGGACTGCAAATGAAGGCCAGTCCTCACCGCAACAAACTTGTTATCAAAGACTTCTCGACATATTAGTGGAGAAGCCTTCGACTCGTATTGTGGTTTCGCTGACGAATCTTCTCAACAAAATTCATTTCTTTGAACTCTTGAAGTATTTATCAAAAAGTTGTGATCAAATCAATGAAACTTCAAGTGAGGACTCGATTGCCATTTCCCTCAACGAGATAACACTTATATACAAAAACGCCAACAGTTTGTTGAGCCAACCCTTGAGGTCATTGCCAGCGATCAAACTCTTTGAGGTGAAGTCATCGCCATTTGATTCTTATAAAGCGATTTACAGATACTTCAAATACAACAATACTATCGATTGTCTGACAAATATTATTTCGGGAAAAACGACTCCGAGTGCAGACATTTTAGAGAATGTTTTGGATCTACTGATCTCAATGTCTAACTTTGGTCACGGCTTAAGATTTCTTCTGAGCAGTGATTCTATTGACTCAACGAATAACTTATACAAAGTATTGATACAACAGTGCGATGACTCTGAGAGTCAAATTCAAAGCACAGCCCTTAAACTCATTTATCGGCTCCAAGTCTTACAATTAGTTGATATGATATTCGCTTTTCATTCATCACAAGAAAAGTCGAAAACTCAGACTAAAGACAATTTTGATGATCCGGATATTGTGGCCACACTTCACAGTCTTTATACTATGCTGTTCACAGGTATAGGTAAAGACGCTGTCGTTCAGGTCCTCTCTTCTGAGAATAATTTTGATGCAATTCTACCCTTTATTTATTGTAACGGAGAGCCCAAGAAAGAGACACTAATTCCCAAATCTGTTTCCTGTGGCTGTGCTCTCGAATTATGTTTAATAACTCTACAACTGATTGATACGAATTTAATGAATTTTCTGGACACTTATGGACAGACAATATTGAAAGTATGCGAAAACGAGTCGATACCGAAAGTGGAGAGTCTTTCCAATTGGTTGACTCCAATCAAAAACATTTCATATAATGTCTACAATGAAAACACTTTTAAGTGTTTGATGTCTTTCATTAAAAAACACTACGAATTGAATCGCGATTCGTCTGACAATACATTATTCACTATAAGCCCTGAATTGATTACCACTTTAAGAATTCTTCAGACTCTATGCACTCCCAGTGATATGTCGTCCTTCGAGTCTGACAATCAACTGAAGCATAGATACGCTTTGATTCAGATATTTTCTTCGGACGGTTTGTCTCAATTGGTGTTTCTTCTCAACAAATTGTGTGAAACATATCTAAAGCCTTCCCATCAAAGCGTTTCTCTGATCGGAAGTCAGGGCTCTCTTGTCGTCAATTTTATCAAACCTACGGTTTTGATAATAAAATCTCTTTTGACATATTTGGTGGTCTCCAGAGCCACAGATTTCAAAGATGTTTCTCCGATACCAGTCCTACTTCGAACCTATTCTGTGCTATCATTAGTGCCATCGACGACATCACAGATAATGAACGCTTCTCTTAACTCTTCAGTCGCTCAACAAATTCAATACGAAATCTGTGAAATACTTTTGATTTATACCGAACTCAACATTAGTTCGACCGAATCGGACGAAGCGGTCAACAAAAGTGTTTGGACTAAAATGATTAAACATCTCATTGATTACACCCTTTCCACTCCATTGGCTTTTATTCACGGACTCACTCTTCTCTCTGAAGTATTGCCCCAATCATTGCCTTTAATAGTGAAACAGCCGCTCCTTAGCCACGAGGTTATCAAAACAGTGAACTTTCGTAAGTTATGGTCACTTCATCTTCACGTTCTGTCCGATCAAATCAACGAAATGGTCTCCAGTCTAATAACAAGTAATACCCCATCCGTTCAATTGCTTTTGAAGAGAGTTTGCGCACAGCTCTGCGATTTGTCGGCGCCGACCGTTAATATTATCTCGAAATCAGTTTACGAGTCATTGATTTCAAGTCTCGAAACATTCATTTATTCGACGAACGAATCGAAAGGAGTAGTCTGTTGTCCGACTGTCCGAATACTTAATGTAATTCTAGACCTGTCGTCAAATACTCCGTTCAGATTAGGATTTGTGTCCGTATTATCCAATGGTATCAAAAAAGAAGAGAAAAACTCTTCACTTTTAGCACGACTTCAGGCAGTACTCAATAAATCAGCTCAAATAGAGTCTAACGAATCACTTAATGTGAGTCCAATTCTTAACAATTTATTCAATTTTCTTAAAATGTTTTGTTTTTCAGTTTATTCTTCAACCGAATCCTGATTCAGATGTATTGACTTCTGATTCAATTGAAGCAAATAAAAGCGAAAATATTGTGAATGAATCGACAAATTCGGAAAATGTTATCAATTACTTCACAAATCGACCCGTTTTTGTCTTAGAAGACGATCAAACAGTTCGCGATTGGCTTTCAGTCTTGAATGAAGACTCGGATCAAATATATTTATCGGATGCAATCAAAATCGATTTATTAGATCTGACCTCAAAATACTTCGGCACTGAATTCGATATTCGAACGAATCTCGAAAAGTTATGGTCAGAACCAATGAATGAAATACAAACAAAAGAGAATGACGTCTCAGAGAAGCCAAATATATTACCTTTCATTAGAGCCGGTCCTAAAGAACCCATAGTTCTCAGCAAAAGAATTCAAGCCCCGAGAGGTAGAGGCCGTGCATTTACTCGGCTTAACGATCCGTTCCGATCGCGTCCACCGAACACATCCCGTCCTCCATCGATGCACGTCGACGACTTCGTAGCCCTCGAACGCAATGATCCAAACCCTAAACGTGTTAACAAAGAGTTCGTTCGTCCCAATAGAGGAGG
This sequence comes from Minunthozetes semirufus, assembly GCA_034699985.1. NCBI lineage: Eukaryota > Metazoa > Arthropoda > Arachnida > Sarcoptiformes > Punctoribatidae > Minunthozetes > Minunthozetes semirufus. The sequence continues at coordinate 5,635 of JAQIXD010001455.1, forward strand.
AAACGCACCGTTACGTTCATTCGGTGCTAATCAGCGCTCGTCAAATGTCGGAAATTATAGGCCTTCGCCATCATCTGCTCGAAATCCTAACGATCGGTATAACCGGGAAATGCAAAACCGTATGAATAAAAATGATCCCAACTTTCCTTTGCGTTGGAATCGATTGAACGAAAATCGTTATGACTTTCGTTATCCACAATATTCGCGGTCTTTTCCCCGACAATAGACTTCTTTATATTTTATGATTTAAATTATGTTTTGATTTATTTTGTAATTTGTTTCGTATTATACATTCATTTATATATTATTTTAATTATTTCTCAATAAAAAAATGTTCATTAAATTAATGGTTATATTAATTGAAAGAATGGAAACACATATTATAGATGTATTTCTGAACAAAACTGAAATTCAAACTTAAGGTGACTTTCAATTGTTTTCCTCATTTTTCAGATGAATTTTTTGGTGTCGATTCAAACTTGATTTTTGTGTGAATTTTTTGCCGCAATTATTACAATCAAACGGCTTTTCTCCCGAATGTATGCGTTGGTGTCGAATCAGATCAAACTTATCTCTAAACCATTTATTTTTGCAATTCTTGTGATTGCATTCAAATTTCATTCTTTGCTTCAAATGAACGAATAGATTATGTCGTTTCAGGGAATACTTAGATTTGAAGCGCTGTTTGCAGTGATCGCAACCAAATTCTCGTTCATCTGAATGAACCCTTTGGTGAGAAACCAAATAAGAGAAGTGCTTAAACTTTTTATCGCATTTATGACAACTGAATGGTCTCTCTTCTGTGTGCGTCAATTGATGCCGATTTAAACTGTATTTATATTTTGTCTTAAATTCACAGTTAGGCCTCAAACACTTCCAACGCTTCAGCAAATCCTCTACTTCTTTAATGTCTTTAATGTCACTGCTTTTCATATCTTTAGTGTCGCCCAACATCTTATTACTGTTTAAATAATCAAACGAATTATCAGATCATTTGTATCATCAAATAAATAATTTTCAATACTTTTCTGTTGAATGAGTTGAGAGGTGACGATCAAGAAGTGATTTCAGACCGAATTTCTCACCACAACTCTCGTGATGACAAACAAATGACAATTTTCTCGAATTGCGGTTAATATTGAAGTGTTTCGGACTAAGCATTTTGTGGATGAGTTCATGACATTTGAGACTTTCTTCGGTTTTAGTCTTAAACTGACAGTTAGGCCAAACACAACTCAAATAATTTATTGGTTTCTTAGAAAAAATCAAATCCAATAGTTTTGTATCAATTCTGGAAAGTTTTGTCACTTCAGTAACCGAATTGTTAATAGAATTGCAATCCATTGTCACTCTTTGATTGACAATTGTCTTAAAATCGTTCGTTGATTAAATATCAATAATATTGACATCAATTTTAGTCTTACTTTTAGTTTTCATATCTATTGAGATCTGAAAACAGAGTTTTTACAGTTTTGAGACTTTTTTGTTAACAGTTTTGTGAATAAACAGAATATTCTTTAATTAATTGTAAAAATATTTAAAATTCTAATAATAATTAAATTTATTATTTATTATATAATAGAAACTCATTATTATCTTTATATTGTCTTTAACTGAGTTTAATAAGTTTTTTAATTTTTTTAATTCAAATTAAATCAATTCTTTGGGAATAAGTTTTCAGTACTAATATAGTCTCGATATGAGTCGTTTTGGTCATTGTTTTTGAAAACTTCTGGTCTTCCAAAACATAAATTCGGAAAATTTATGATAATAGACAACACAGAAGATTATGATAACCACTAGACTGACACTCAATTTATTATTACTCATGAAGTTTATCAAGATTAAGCCTATCCTCGTCGGCAGTATTAATGCGGACTTTCAAAAGGATTACAAAATTGTAAATAAATCCAAGAATTTTAATTAATTTCAATGAAATTCATTAATAAATTAATTAAATGATATTTAAAAGTAATTGAAGTTTACTTTCAATTCATTTGTTTATTAAATCCTTTACTTAAAGTGAATTCAATTTTATTTTATTCTTAAATATATTACAAAAAAACACAATTTTATTGAAATACAGATTAATTGGTGTCTTATTATTACATTAAATGATAACCCATTGAATCGTTTTACTGCAAGTCTTCGTCATCCAAGAGATCATCAAATTGGTTGAAGAAGTCGTTGTGAACCAACTTTTCATTTTGAGTCAAATCGATGGCGAGTGTGGATCCGGAGGCCACCACTTCGTCCAAATCAATAAATGGTTGAACCCCTTCGGGAAACATTTCGTCGGCAACTATTGTCGGCTTCATTGCGACCACTATTTGTCTTAGAGTTGAAGCGCTTCTTCGTCTTCTTTTAATCAAAGACTTTGTCTCAACTCTGAATTCAATACAAACAAACAAATGAACTCAAAATTCAATACAACATTTTTGTCGAGAGATGTCTCTGAAATTCATTAGATTTTCTCATTTTATTTAAATTTTTGTTTGAGTTTTAAATAAATTAATTATTATTTGAATTAAATTTAATTTTTATATAAATTTGAAAACAAATCAATTTATTCCTGTTTTTCGCTACTTTTTTGACTCAGATTTGGATCTTTTGAAGAAATTCTTGACTTTAGTTAAAAAAGGAACTGATTTGAGCTCATCTTTAGATACAGTTTTTGTTCTTTTAGTGGTCAGGTTATGGATGGGTCCGAATGCAAGACTCACAACAGTACTGACCAAACAAATGACATTATAAGGCATACTGAAGTCAGGTGTGGGCAGAGATACCAATAATGTCTGCGTATGAATTCGCACGAAATGAAGAGTCTCTGAAGTAATTGTTTCACGAATTGGAAAATAAGTAAAGTTTCGGTCAGTGTTTAAGTTGGCGCTAATGACGGCCGCATTCACATAAACGCCGTGATTGGCATCGGGAGGGTATTCCGTCCACTTGAGGAACACTCTATCGAACTGATAGGATATATCTGTCATACTTTTTGGTGGTAAAACCAGCAGTAGTTCCAAATGATGTGATTGTATTCGATCTTTGGAGGGATTGTAATATATTTTGTGGGGTTTTATCGGATTATTGTTTGACTTAATATCAATTGTGTGGACATATATTCTCAAATACCAGGGAATTGTATCCATATATACTATTTCAATGGGTTTGTCGTAGTTATTGAATATATGACAGGTTATACCCCCTTCGGAAAGACCGTATCCTTTGATAAATCTATTGGCATAAAGTGGGGGCGATTTGATTGGAGTGTACTCGAAGTTTGTTTGGAAATAATGTCCGACATTTAAAGGCTTTCCGTTTTGGGAAAGTATTTGATTGATGTCATAAGAGGCGTATTTTCGTTGTTCGCCACCAATTGTCGAATAAACCAATTTTGTCGGTTCCGGTACTAGTTTTGAGACATTTTTGTTGGTATTGTCAGTAATGTCGACAAAAATTGATGTCTTAGAGGACAGACTACAAGTGTTGGTCAGAGTTGTGCCGAAAAGCTTTACTAAAGACCAACTCTGCTTTCCGTCGAAAACAATGGGAGGATTGAAGACAATTGAAATACTTTGAATTAATTCAACGGAAGTCGTCTCACAATTAATTGCCTTAAAATGAGACTAAAGTTTAGTTTTGTTTAAATGTTTTGCAAATAAATATCAATTACTCCACAAATCGGACGAAAATCAATTGCCATCGAAAAGTAGTACGAATTGAAGAGATGCTGAGCGTTGACGAGAGTCGCCAAACCTCTGTTTGCAAAACAGGGCAATAACTTCTTCCAAGGCGTCAGGTTTTCCGTACAGACAGACTCGTGAGGAAGTGCCCCATAGAATACAGAACTGTTCCGCAAAGAGTCGCCATCAATGACTCCTTCGGGTCTAAAGGAATACTTTGGCTGAACTGTGGCTGAATTGTCGATGAAGTTAATGGAAGCACAGAATTGACCGCTCAGTTCACTTGTTATGTCTTTCCACGCTTTGTTTGGACTAATCGTTTGCATTGAATCAGATCTCAATTAAATTCAATTCTTTGAAAAATAATTTACTTTTTGTGGAAGTGTTGGAACCAAAGCCACAGCTGAGCGTTAGGCGCGGCTTCTCTTATAGGATATCCCCAGCGCTGGTGTTTCCAAATGCCTTTTGTAAGACTGAAGTGAAGTTCTTGTAATTCATGTTTTGCTATTAGTTTTCCGATCGAAAGCGGAAATAAATCGAAGCGATTGGCTGTCAATCAATTAGACATTAATTAAAAGCCGGTTAAAGAAGACATCAAAATATACCCCAATTTATTGAATGCAAATCTTTATCCCAAACAGTCTTAAACTCAAAGAATGCATATATGTGTCCATCGGGTAATGGCTTCAGTATAAGTGATTCACTGTAAGGATTATTAGAGGACAGTGTCCTATGACTGACCACTGATTTGATTGTTAGGAAAAAACATAAAAACAGTTGAAATAAAGAAATTATTTTCAATTTTATTAACATATTCTTCAAATTTGAGGCAATTATTTAACTCTTGAAATAATTGTTTCCACAATTAGATCAATGGTCAATTTAATTGTCTTCAGTTGAATGATTTAAACGAAGAGAGACATCCACTCAATAGTTGAACCGGTGGTCACTGTTATCAAATTCATGAATGAAATGCTTTTGACGTACTTTTCGTGTGATTTGTTGTCAATAAAAGAGTGGCGAAAGTGATCACAAGTTGTGCTCAAAACAGATGTTTTGTTTTGTTTTGAACGCATTCCACGATTTAAATATTAGATAAACTTATTTTTGTTTTCAATCCAAGAGATTATCGATTAAATAATTATTATATTTGTTGTCAAATATCGACCATCTTTTGATCATTAAATCTATGATTGATTCAAATAAAATAACTTTTAGTTCAAACTTTTTGGTGATTTATCTGTGGTTTTGAAAATCTTTTTATAAAAATGTGTTTTGAAGATAACATAAGAAAACGGATTTAAATCAATAGAAATATTTTGTTGTAAATGTCGTCTCATTTGACTATTTATTTAAATTTTAATAAAAGTGATAATCGCTTCAGAAATGAAGAGCCGAGGAAACGGTCTCCTCATTTGTCGTTACTGTTGTTTCGACAGACTTTTAAAGACTGCGTTCACAACCATTGGATTAATTCTTATTTATTATTGTTTTTCTATTGGAATCACTTTCTATCAGAAATGGTTCATAAAAGTAATGATTGTCTCAAATGTCTTTATATTTTTCTAACCATTGTTTCTATGGATCAGAAATTTCATTACCCGTTAAGTGTAGTCACGTGTCATATGATCTTCAAACTAATAATCGCATCACTTCTTAGATTCGTTTACAAAGCAATTACTGGTAAAACAATTATTGTTATTATTAGTTGTCCACTAAATATAGTCATTATTTTCAAATGTTTAGGAATTCCTCGAATAACTCTTTCGTGGTCTGAAAATGTCCGTAAACTACCGGCCACTGGAATCGCCAGCGCTCTCGATATCGGTTTTTCGAACTGGAGTTTCGAATTCATAACAATATCTTTGTATACAATGACTAAGTCTTCGTGTATTATCTTTATTCTGATGTTTGCCATACTCTTCGATCTCGAAAAAAAGGTTTGAAAAAAATAAAAACTATTTTCCTTTTTCTCATAATTTGTTTGTCTTCAGAGGTTTTCATTGATAATAGTCGTGGCATTGATATCGAGCGGACTCTTTATGTTTACCTATCAGTCAACTCAATTTCAAATACAGGGTTTCCTATTAGTACTGAGCGCCTCCTTATTAGGTATTTCTGTTTTAATCATCAAATTTATTGAATTTTAATAATTTTATGTTTTTCAGGGGGTCTTCGGTGGACTCTTTCACAATTAGTTATGCAGAGGAAAGAAGTGGGTCTGTATTATCACAATATTTTTACATAAACTCTATATTCTAAGACTCTTTACATTATTAATGATAAACTTAATGCCGACTTTTGTTGCATTTATTGTGTCTTTCAATGGTTTGCAATAAATTATACCATTAATATATAGATTAGTATAAATTATACGAATGGTATTCAATGTGAGTCAAAAGTATATAAATCTAATGAAGTGTTTCGTTATCTTTAGCTCTAAAGAGACGACAAAAGACTAGAGTTTTGTTTAATTGCTTTGAATTTAATTAGTATTGAATTAAATGTCTGTTAATTCCAAAGTCTGAACACTTTTTCATTGATTTTAAGATAAATATTTTGTTTGAGAATAAACTCATTTAAAACATATTTTTAATTCAATAATATTTGAGAAAAAGGACACACATTAAAATGTTTTGACTGTTTTCCTGTTTATTTAATGTTTTAATTGAATGAACTCTAAATATTAGAAAATGGGTTAACATATATCGGCCGATCACTTAAAGGCTGATTCAGGCACTGATCAGACAATTAATGCGAGGAAATCGTTATTAACTTCAATGTCATTACAATCGTATAACTAATCAAATAAATCGTATTCAATAGAAATGTATTTAATATTACTTTACATTCATTTATTGCCTTAAATTATATTTTTGGTAGAAATAGATATTAATTATGTGTGAAAAATGGCAAAAATAATAAACTGGGTTTAGGGTAAGTCAATATGACCTTTAGATGCCATGTTATTCAACAGTAGCCAAACTATTATCCAAATTAATTAAAGTGAGTCTAAAATACATACAATTGTTTACTCCATTTACTGTTAATAATCTAATATTCAGTAAAAACTAATTATACGAAACAGTAGTAGGCATTGGACTCAATTCGGTAGTCCTTACCCTTTAGATATACAGATATTCTGTATATTATTTTCAATTTATATCAATTTCAGGAAATTGTTTAACAAAACCTTTACATTGAAATGCATTTAAATATTAGTCTCTTTTCGGTTCATTTATTGCGTAAATATTGATGGTATCGGAGAGAAGGCACGCATTCTTTGATTTATAGAAATTTTAAGTACAGGTCATGAAAATGAATTTTATTTGGACCACAAAATACCAAAATTCAATTAAATCGAGACTTAATTTGAAATATTTCTCCCAATAAATGAAAAATATTTTTTATTAAAAGGATTTTATCTAATTTTAAATGAATTCCAATCAAAATGTTTGCTCTTTTAGTTATTAATATAGAAATGAATTGATTTTTCAAAACTAATTATCGTTTAAAAATCAAAATTAGGTTTAAGTAATCCATTGGATATGATGTATCACATCCAGCCGTGGATGCTCTTAGGTATGGCGCAAACCCTCTAATTATTACTAACCATTTGGTAACCAATAATTAATGCATTTATAGGTTTGATTCCATTAACAGTTCTGTTTGAAGTAATTCCATTCATTCAGAACAAAGTGACTATCAGTCAAATTCTGAGTGATTCTGAGCTTTTATGGAATACCATTAGTCTAATAATAATTGGCTCTGTTTTGGCTTTTCTTATGGAATTCAGCGAATTCTTGCTCTTAACCTATACCTCAAGTCTCACACTTTCTATCGCTGGTATAGTCAAAGAAGTGTTCACTCTATACCTGGCCGTCAACTATAATGGCGACCAAATGAGTCTTTTGAACTTTATTGGACTCTCTGTTTGTATGATTGGAATTGCACTTCACGTCCTTTTAAGAGCATTGGACACAACCGGTAGGGAACCACTCATTTATTCTGTTTATTAATTATTTAATTTTATTATTCAAACAAAAGCCAAACACATAGAAAGGGATCCAAAGTCTGAAGAAATTGAATCCAAGAGATTATTGGACGGAATCGATGACAACATATTGTTTGATTTGAAGCCAATTGGGGCCAAAATATCATGAATTTAATAGAATTCTAGTCTCGAATACAACTCTGTTTCGATTCTTTTGTTCAAATGTTTTGCAAATCAAATAATTTTTTACTTTTCAATCATTTATTGTTTTTATTGAATATTTTGGGAGTTTTATCATAAAAATGGATATAATGGACCAAAATGTTAATCCATTGCCAACAAAACAATCCAATTGTATTATAACTACAAAAGGATTTCGTTTTGTTTAAAAAATTATAAAAAGAATTCTTATATAAAAAAATAACTTTATTTTTGACTGAAATGACATATTTTTTGTTAACATTTATTAAGAGTTGTTTTACTCCTCTTTTGTTTGTTTTCGTATCATTTTCTTCAATAAAAAGATTGTTTCGTTCAATAAAAGAATGAGATATTAGTTTTGATTCAATTGATCCAAACTCAGTCATTGAGCGCAAAATCGGATGGCATTCCGCCCTTTACTGAACGCAATAAACCACTCCATTGAAGATGTTTTCACTTGTATTCTGTTATCGCATAACTGTTTCTGTCGTTAGTATAGAATTGTGACAAAAGTCCGGAATATTTTCAAATATTTTTCATTAAAATTCACTCAACTTTTAATTGCGTTCATTTAAAACCTCATAATTAAAGGCAAGTATTGAATGATTTTTCTAAAACATTAGTTAAATATAATTAGTCTTTCTTTACTCAATTCATTTAAATTGATTTTCATTCACTTCTCCGATATTTATCTGAAAATATTCTGTTTATTCTGTTTCGCATTCTGTGTCTACTCTGTAACCGATCGATAACTTCTGTTCAAAACAAAAATATTTTGATTTTGGGTTATTCCTGCAAATTATCAACATTTTATTCAACGCTTAAATTTTAATTCAAAAATATTATGATTTATTTAATAGTTTGGAAAACGATTCACTTTTTATTAACGTTTTGTTTTATTATTCAAAGGAATCATAAATAATAATAAGTTCCGAGAATTGTCACAACAATATATTTTTAGTTAACTTTAACCTTGAATTTAATTTAAACAACTTTAAACCCTTTCCGCTCATAATTCTTAAGTATGAAATACTTTCACAAAAATGTTTGTTCAGAATCTCTTTAATTAATATTAAAGGCATTATGGAAGCAATTAAATAAATAAATTGCCTGATATTTAATTGAAGAAACAATAATCAAAACGGAATAAATAAGTTTCTAACAAAACATAAAAATCAATTTTCATTTATCATAAAACCTATAAAAACATATTTTTCTTAACCACCGATAACTTCACATCAATAAAGAAATTCTTTGAAATATTAGCACAGAATAACTCTGATAACTGAACTTTGATAACAATTGTGAAGGTTTGACATTTCATAGTTAATTATTGGTTACTAAGAA
>JAQIXD010001456.1:0-14853 GCA_034699985.1 Minunthozetes semirufus
TCAGAATTTTAATCTCTATTTTTGATAATTAGTTTACCGAAACTGGTTTTAGACTAAATTAAGGACAAATCAATCTAGACTTGTCAAGATTAATTTAGAACAAAACAACATAGATTATCCTCCAACTTACTCTCACCTTAAAATTTGTTTCGGAAAAATTGTTCACTTAATACCAGTAAATCCCCTCTAAATGGATATACCATTTGTCTATCCCTGCAAATAGAATCCAATTTAATTGAGAGAGTCTTATATCGATTATTCAGAGAATCGATCGATAGATAACTTGAAGTAGAATACAAGAGATGACATATTGATCGCCGTTTGTGAAGAGCCAACACTTTTTAGAGCCAAACGACGACTGATTTGTTGGTTGAGTGCGAACTGAGAAGAATCGTTGTTTAAAGTCTTGCAGTTAGTGTTGGAGTCGCTCTCAAAGATCGGTACAAACACTGCATCATTGCTTATATGATCAAAACCTGAGAATTTGTGTATCACCTTATAGTACTAAATTTAATCTAGACAACTTTCATTTTTCAAAAAAGCGAGTTTCGATAAACTTTATTTGTGACTATTCCTCTAATTTCAAACTTTTATTGAAGAAAGTTCTTGAATATAACTTGTGATGAATGTGAAGAAAGTAAACTTGGTCACATCATCAGAATATTCTTCCAATAGTTGGTAAGTTTGAAAATATGATAAATTCTAGCAAATTATGACTAAACAAATAGGTATAAGATTCATGAAAGAGTTATATAAGTAATTTTATATAAATTTTTGTCTAAATTAAAGCACATTATAATACAATATAATATACATTATGTATTATAAGGAGTATTAATAATCGTGTAATCGTTTTATTCGAGAATATCTTTCACTTTCTTTTTGATTGGATTTTTATTGTGAGTCTAAATCTAAAGCATTGAAAAGATTATTATCTTTTTTTCAGAGACAGACCAGTCATCAATCATTCGTCAAAAATGAAGTCAATTAGGATTGAGTCGAGAGATAACTATTAGAAAACCAAAGCTGTAATAAAAGTCGTAAAAACTGCTATTTTTAGTGAAAATGGATGAAAACACAGAGGAATTGAAGGCGAGTTCCTTCATAAATGTGACCCTCTCCTTCTGGACTAACGAAAATGGTTTAGCCATCGCATTTGATGACAAACAGGCCAAGAATCAAGAAACACAACTATTAGATGACACCAAAAGTAGTGAACAGTTAACGAATAATTTGTTTGAAACAAACAATCAAAAAGAGCCCACATTTGAACGTTTGATAAGCAGTTTATTGAATGATAGCATCTCCTCATTAAAAAATGATCCGCTCCTTCTCAGAGGCGAAAACTTAGTGTCAGATATATCTAACTTCACAAGAAATTTGGTCGAAAATATCAGTGATGTCACAAATGACACATTTCTCTGTTCTTCTTCTTCTAATTTGTCTGCAAATGACTGCATTTGGAGGAATGACACTCGAAATGGAACTGATTTGGAAGAGCATAGTTCACGACCAGATAGGGTATATTGGGCTCTATTCTTAGCGATTCTTCCTATTCTTGCGCTGTTCGGCAATATTCTGGTTATTCTCAGGTGAAAACTAATGATAAATTAGGATAAAAAGAACAAAATCTCTATTAATAATAACTTTATTCTTGGATACAGTGTTTACAGAGAAAGGACTCTACAAACTGTTACGAATTGGTTTATAGTGAGTCTGGCTTTCGCTGATTTATTCGTAACCATTCCTATGGTATTTTCACTTTACGTAATGGTAAGAATCATTTAATTCTCATTTTTTGGTTTACTGTTTATTCAGGCATTGATCGGAGCCATCGTTAAGACATTTTTCACTCATTGATCTAATGCTTGCAAAACAAGTACCAAATTCAGAGCTACTCTCAACGCATTAGCGAATATCTTATGTCTCTCTTAATGAATCATTAATTACATAATTTTTGCAAATTCTGGTCTACCCTTCGCACAGTAGAACCGCTGTTAATGATCTATCAATGATCTGCTTCTAAATCGATTCGAGTCTATATTATAAACAACTTTATCATAGAATATAGAATATCAAAGAATATCGGAATATCACAGAATATCATTGAATACAAGAATATTATAGAATATCACAAATAAGACTAATATAAGAGCACTCTTTGCCGACTTCTTCTCACTAAAAGTCAGACATTAAAAGATAAAAACTTTTTTCTTTGGATTCAATTTTTGTGACTCTATAATTGTGAGGACAGTCGGTTCGATTGAGTGACCAAAATGTAATACAACATTGATTCCATCGGAATCTATTTATTTTGACATTATCTGGAGCGCTGTACTCTATTTGATTTAAATGAATTCAAGTGAAATATTTACTTCCGAATCGTTTAGAGGAGCGTATAATTTAGAGCTCGAATTTTAATCTATTATTCCTTCAATTTTATAGCTCTCAAAGTCATTAAATTCATTATAAAAGGCAGTTATTGTTGGAAACGGCAATAAAATCAAAGTGAGAAATGCAATCACTATATTATTAAATATTTATCACCATTTATATCAATATCTGGTAATGTTCTGGTTTTTCGCTCTTTATATGTTTTGAGAGCCAAATGAACCTCTAAATGAGGCCAACGATAGCCAACAATTATCATCGATTAATATATTGTATTTGAAAACTATATTTGAAACTAAATTTCAAACTGAATTTAGAGCTTTGATTAAACTTTGATTTGAGTGTCTATAAGTCTATAAATGTTTGGGTTATGTTTGAGAATATAGATAAGACATGTATATTAACACTGGTTTGTCAATAATAGACTACAATTCAATACTCTTAGTGTTGACAGCATTACAACATTGTCTGTATTATTAATTTAATAAGAGATGAAGAAAACTCATGCATTTCATATTTAGCATTGTTTGTCCAGTGAGTCCTTTCGGCTTTGGCACACCATATGTTGTTAAGTGACCTCAAATCAATCTTACTTTTCTAATACATTATGACTGTTATGACAATCTTTTCCATCATTTTTGAGAAAATAATTTTTTTCCTCAAATCTTAACCAAAAAAATAAGTGATTTTGAAATTTTAGACATTCTTTTAGTTTTCATGAAATTTAATACTCAAAAGACATCGAAAGATATCAAATAATCATAAATTTCTTAATAAGAAGAACTATTTTTAATAACATATTACAATATTTGGACTATTTTTTAATATTTTTGTTTAATCCGATTCAATTGTATTCCTTTTAATACTTATTAAACAAATGAGAATTGTTTTCTGAGAATTGTATTCTTTATACTTAATTTTTTCAGAATAATTCAATGATTGCAAAAATTATTTTTTATTACGATAATGAAGTTTCGAGGTATTTATTAATAATCTGGCATATACTTATCTGATTCTCCCCTCGCGCCCTCACATCCATACTCACCCCCTCCTTTTTATCACACGAAAGATAGGCATAAGAAATAATGGTATTCCTATTAGTCTTTGTAAATTGGCCAAAAATCATTCACTTTCACTCCCGGGTCCGTGGCAACTTTTCACTTTCACTCCCTAACCCCGTAAGTGGCCCCGTAAAGTGACCCAGTAAATTCACTTCAACCCCGTTCAATAGAGATAACAATAGGTAGAAATTCAAGCAAAACGTAAGAAAAATTAAATATTAATTTAAGGAGACTTCAAGTTAACTTTTAAGATTTCTTTTAAATTAAAACTATTTTCTATATCAATTTAGTACGAATTTTGCTAAAAAAAATGGCTATTGCGGGGTTTAAAGTGAATGAAAACCTAAAAGTGAATTCCTGTTGACTCCCGTTCTATTAAAATTTTTCACTTTCACTTCCATTCACTTATGGGAGGGAATGAATGGAGTGGACACTTTAGTGAAAGTGGCCACTTTTACAAAGACTAATTTCTACTGTGAGAAGGTCACATTGATCATTCTTCTCACCAATTAATAGGTTTTTTTTCGATTCAACGATAGACTAAAATTAATTAATTTCTTAATATTAATTAAAATACTAAAAGTAATTGAAATTGGAAATTCTTGTAAGATATTATGATATAATTGATAAATATATAAATATCATTTAGTATATATCATGATAATATTATAGGCCATTTCATGATATGAGTCACATCTGTAGTTCTCTGAAGTAATTGCCCAAAGATTAGCGATAATAGAGCTGAGAATCACATCAAAGATATTTTGCAGTATTTAATCGATGACCATTTTTGCATAAGATTGTAAGAGTAAAGGAATGACCAGGTGTTCAACCATTTGATTATATTACTGAACAAAACCGGATAAAATTTACTCAAATGACATCAGAGTCTTATCATTAAATAAATTCAATTTATAGTCCGTCCACTCTTTTCACAATAAGTACTCTTATAAGACCAAAGCTCAGAATGTATAAGGTAAGAGTGGGTGAAATGACCAAGTTTACGTTATCTTTCAAAATAAGATTCTTTAACCAAAAATCACTTAAAAAGATCATATAAACTGATAAAATACCGAAATTACTTAAATTAATCAAAAAGCCAATTAAAATACGGTGTAATTCAGCAGAAACTGTTAATTATTAGCTAATCAAAGGTTAAATTATTTGAATTAAAGAAATTGAATTTAAGTAAAATCAAATCAAATGGATTTGTGCTATGAATTGTATTTTTGAATAAAAGCTGAGATTTTGATTTCAATTGATTTCTGTTTAGAGAAATCGATTTTAGTGGAGAAACGAACCAATTTTGAAGTGAAGATACATTCGATGCATATTTGATCGTTAGTTGAGTTCACTTATGATGAAAGTACATAAATGAATAACTTGTTTCTAGAGAATGTATGTATGTTATCATGGACAAATCTCTATAGACTACAGGAAAATTCATCTCAAACATGCTTTATTGCGATCAAAATGTTTTCATCTGCAAAGGGATGCATTAAGGCATCCAATATATGTGAGGTATAAAAAAGGACAAACACTTGAGTGCGTAATAGTCAGGGGTTTTCCTATCGCTCCAATTCTGTAGTTCTTGCGAAGACTCAGAATTAACATTATGTTTATGGATAACTATTATAATGGACTGTCACAAGTGAATAACCCCAACCTCTTACCAAAGCCGAGTTGAGCCCATTCTTTGCCTCTTTTTCTCGAATACGATATTAATTATTAAGAAATTGTTTTTCGTCTAAAAGTTGCTAAAAAAGGCTCTTATATTAAGACTGATTTATTGTGTATTACATTAAGTTATTCGTGAAATTTTATTTTTTGCCCAAACTTTACTACTTCTTCATTAACATTATTGAATTCATTCATTTAATATTAGTAAGAGTAGGAATAAGAGTAAATCGAGTTATATATAAGAAAAACAAGTTTAAATTAATAAGTTTTGTACGAATCAATTAGTTTAATTGAAATGATGAGACTCCTAAAACCAAAAACAAATAAAAATTTCAATTTAAAGAAAGAAAGAAAAAACTATTGTTTGATAGGCTTTCAAAGACCATAAATTCAATCTAAACTTTGATTCAGAATATTCTTGCTATTCTTGGATTGCAGAGAACCTTATTTGATATGATGTGGTGAAAGTATTGCTGTAATCCTGATTGAGTTTCAAATGGATTTTCCTTTTGGTTTCTCTTCTTTTTTTTATCTCAAAACTACAGCAGAAAACTGTCTTACTTTGAATGAAAGAATTTCATTAAAATTAATTGAATTTATATTAAGCTGTAATCAGTTTTTGTACTCAACTTTATTGTAGAAATCATCGGTTTTATAGAAATATTTTACTTCAAATTCCTTGGAAACCGAATGTCTCTGAAAATTATTAAGAAAATATAATTTAATAAATTTTCAATTGTTTTCAGAACTGAATTAACAAATGGAGTCAATAATACTACTGTCACTCGCTTTCAAAGATGTGATAAATATTTGAAATTCAATTTAAGTGAAAGTGAAGGAGTCTTCAGTCTAACTCTTAAAACATTAAATTTATTTATATAATTCATCAGATCTTTTGGTCAACGAAACCGTTTTTTGAGTAAATTTAATTTCCAAGAATTGAAAACTTTTATTTGCGTTTATTTCCTCAAATCAAATCTTATTCTGTGCAAAATATACAATTACTACTTTTAATTATTTTATAAAACTATTAAAAAACAAAATTTATAGTTATTTTAAAACTAATATAATTTATTTTAATATACTTTCACTGATATATCAATTATTTTGCGAAATAATAGCGAATAGAATATCTTAAGCCTTTGTAATCTTAATCATTTTCCTCCCATTAAAACAAAGGGAGAAAATATGCAAATGATGTCAATTGTCTTCTTATTTTTGGAAATACCATTTCAGAATTGAGTGAATACAAAGCAATCAATTGTTTTAATCGCAAGAATAACTGTTCAAAGAAAGGGAGACATAAATGAGTGAAGTCATTCAAAGCTAACTATAAAATAGAGATTTTTCAAAGAATTTTTCGATAATAAATTTTTCGCTCGAAATGAATGAATGCAATGAATTTTAATTAGAATTTGAAACCTTTACAGAGATGTCCAAATTGATGCCTAAGTCTGGATACCTAAAGGGCAGGAATATGAAGGCCATAGTATTGGCCAAAATAACAATTTTCCCATTCAATTACCGAAAGGCAAAACAGATGAAGCATTGGTCTAAGTTTTGCATGTTTTTATATGTCATCCCTGGATCAATCTGATGAATGAGCATTCAAATTGAATACATGAAAGTAATGGCCAACTGTGAGGTGTGATTGCATTCTTCCGTTCATCGATCGAATGATTCTATTATTAATGAAATTAATTTTATTCCCTTTTTATTCGGTTTAATATTAATGTGTTTTTCTGTTTCATAGCTTTAATTGTTATCGAAAATGAAAATTATATTTCTCTGAAAATATCGTTATTTAAGACTTAGGAATCAGCTCTCAAATGATCACTTCGGGCAATAACTCTATTTTTAATGAACTTTTCGTCACAAAATGTAATGATATAACAGTTGAGCTAAAATCTAATCGATAATCCCATGTCATGTCATTACTATATTTTAATAATACTTTGAGTTTTCATTCTTTTACTATAAAAATAATTCGGATTATATTCGGAGCAAAAATTGATGAAAATGTGAAACTCACTGAAAATCAATTAAAAAGAATTTGTTTTGGAATTACTGTAAAACTTGAGTCCAATATAATAGACATTTTCCAGAATTGGTTTAATTACGTGAATATAATAGAGTTTTTGATCATTTAAAGTGTACTTAACATCAAATCATTAAATTTCGAGATTTTCGGACAAATTTGCGAATTTTTGCGTAATATTTATCATTTTATTTATCCTTTGAAACTCTGAAAAAGCGCTGAATTAACTATTTATTTAGTTGTAAAATGTAAATCCACTGTTATAAATGAGCTCACCTAGGTGAACATGTGAAGATGTTGGTCTTTGCAAATTCTAAGCCCACGCTTCAAATCTAATGAGTGTTTTTTAAGAGCTCAGCATAACTATAGACAACTACTATACCTAACTTTAGTATATTTTGAAAGATTAATTTTCTAAATTGAAGTTATTTGATATTTTTCAACATTTATTAAATCTCTATCTCTGAGTACTATCTCTGAAAGAACCAATATTTTTGTCAAAATTAAAATTCTCTAAACTTCATTCAAAATAAGTAACCTTTTGAGAGGATTATTACGAAATGAGGATCGACTTGTTTTTCATTTCTATTTTGAGTCATCTCTTGGTTAGAGTTTCCAATTAATGATTTCCAACTTTAAGCAAAAGGAAGAGCGAAACAAAACAAATCAAATAATTTTAGATTTTTTTCTTCGATTCGATGAACTTTTAGTAACAAATTGGATACAATTAATGTGTGGACCAATCATTTGAGTTCTCATTTATGGTCAGCAAAAGAACTTTTTCTGCGAATGAGATCCGATATATTGGTATAAAATGTAGAAATTGATAGCATTTGCCACAATTTTCGACAACTTTGTGGCAAAATATGCAAAACTAAGCATTTTATGGTCAGATATGTCTAACGAGTTGTCGTCCAAACATATAATACTTTATTTGATTGTTAGTCACAGAGAATATGTGTTTTCGATATCATATGATATGTTCTCTGTTTTGTTAAATAGATTTTCTCTTCTAATGTTTGATCGAAACCTTACGTCAATTTCAAAGTGAATTTGAGAAAGACTACCACCAATACTACCAATACTACCATCACTGCCACCACTTATGTGATATTATATTCCAAGAACTGTATGTGTCATCCAAAAGTGTCGATACAGACTCGACACAGGCTCTACTCAGCACTACATATGAACGACACAGACTCGACAGGAGCGGACTTTTATCGTTGAAATTCTCGTAGAGTTTGTACGGCTTCAATAAAAGTGTGTTAAGACTTTTGTTTCCTCTCTTTGTCTTTCTTTGGTCTTCATTCGATTGCTGTATTGACTGCACAGTCATGTCGGCCAGTGTTGACACATAAGGGCTCACACTTTAAAGCTTATGTAGAGACAGAGGAGTGGGAGGAGAGAAAAAATAATTCCTATTTCTATTGCGGATCGAAGTCTTGTGCTTCAGTTTTCGTAATAATGTTTGTGAGAAAAATGGACTGACTTTTGGACAAAACGGACAAAAATAAGAGAAAATAAAAGCAAAAACGGGATAAATAGAGCAGAGATTGTTGTAATGCACTGAACGTGATCTGCATCGGAGGCGACACAAATGTAAATAATTAAGTTTGAGATGTCATCCGAAGTGACTACTCCTTAGTTATTTAGGCTTATTTGGGGGCAATAGGGAAACACTCATACACTCATACACCAACTCATATACTATACTAAATAATGGCCTTTTGTAGCCTTTAGTGGTCATCAGCCACACCACTCACCACTCGATTCAATTTGAATTTCCTCATAAATTCCATTTAAGAATCCTTTGTCTCTCTATTTGTGACTCGAATAGAAAGCTCAGCACAAATATAATAACTGAGAATCAAGTGAACCATGAATTCAATATATCGACCAAAAGAATAATTCTAATGAAGTAATGAAGTCATTAAAGTTTATCAATAAATCAGTAAATCTTTTTTAACTCATTTATCAGAAGACAACGTTTGGAGCACTTCTTTCCGCTCATATAAAGCTATTCATCGATCGATAAAATCCAATCAAATTCTCTCAAATATAATAAGTATTTTTAGATCTTTTGATTTATGGCCTAATTTTTGACAATTATCTGTCGATTCTTTGATTTGAATTTGGGTCAAACCTAAGATTATTCATCAATATCTTAAAGAAAAGCCATTTTCTGTAAACCTTTTCTTAGATTTTATTTTATAAAAGAAATGATTTACAATTTTAAGTGTTTCACAAATATTTGAGTGTTTGGATATTTGTGTATTTGAGTATTGGTGTATTTGAGTATGGTCAAATGTAAACTTGTTCCTATGGATTTATCCCGGATTTTCTTCGCAAACCTTTTCGATAGAATAAAAGCCAAAAATACCGAGCAATTGAAGAGAGCCGGAGCTGAGCCTCTCTAATCCTGGGCTCCAAAACAGGGTTTAACCAAAAATTTCAGATAAAATTTGAAATTTAAACTCAGCTTTGAGTCATATCATTGAAATTTATTCTCAAAATCGACCAAATATCGATTCTGGTCTTCAATACTAAGCATGTACTATGTTTTCATGGTTAATTTAACACAAAAATTTAGTTCAAATTAAAACCGTTTTGAATATATTTTAATAAATTATTCATTAATAGTAAAACATAATATAATTGATGGCACTCTCATCGAGAGACCGGTATTAATAATTCAACTGTTAGTATCTTGAGGTACATTAAGAAGTCACATAAGAGTGAAACGATCCAAATTTCAATTATATCTATCATAATGTGTCCCTGATCATTCCCTGATCAATCCCTATTCAATTAGATTCAAAAATAGAATTCGGAATAAAAAGTTGATTACCTATTGGTTGCTAATCATTTTCAAAGTTATTCAGTCATTAGATAAGTACAGTAAGCATTCACTATTTGGTAACACTAATGAGTTCAACCCACAGAATTAGGTGTTTTTGGTCGTTTCTTTGTTCAAGTGCCTTTCTTAGTGAGTGGCCCTTGGCAATTTTAAAGAAAAGTAGGGCTTATTCTTTCCAATACAAACAAAAACTGTTTTTAGTGTTAAAACAGAATTTCATCCTTTGTTTGCTTTTTTCAAATACAGAGAATTTAGACAAATATTAGACAAATAATAGTCGACTTCAACGGAAAAATGGAAACATTTGTTATTTAACTTATTCTTCAATATTAGAAATTGTTTCGTAAAATAAGAGGATTTGGATAAATATCTTTTCGATAGATTATGTGATATCTATATTGTTGTCCATTAAGTTTTTCGTAAGTTTTTCTTAAACTGTTTTTAGACATAAATACACATTCAAAATGTTAGGTCAGTTATGGCATAATATTTTATTCAATAGTTACAAGTTTTTCCAAAACAATCAAAACTAATCCTCTTTTCACTTGAAATGTGAGTTCCATTACTGGAAGTGTATATAACGGACAAAAAGCAATTTAATATTTTCAAGTAATCTATTTAATACCAGATCTGTCTAATTGAACTCATCGCTCATCGTTTCTTCAATAAATGTTTGAGCAAAAAGTTTTACTTTAATTAATAATTAAAAATCGTTTTTCTTAGACTTAAGATCTGTTTCTCTTTAGGCTATTATAACATGATTTCTCTCTTATTTAATATTAAAGTATTTGAATCACAAAACTCTTATGTTATATACCTCTCCAATTATTTAGCTATATTATCCAAT
The DNA here is from genome assembly GCA_034699985.1 of Minunthozetes semirufus. Taxonomy (NCBI): domain Eukaryota; kingdom Metazoa; phylum Arthropoda; class Arachnida; order Sarcoptiformes; family Punctoribatidae; genus Minunthozetes; species Minunthozetes semirufus. The sequence goes on from JAQIXD010001456.1 coordinate 10,878, forward strand.
TGAACTAGGTGAAAATTGAGCAAATTGTAATTTATTATTAGTGATCCTACTGTGGCCTCTCCTCTGCTCATAGAATCATATGTCAAGAAAATCTATTAAAACGTTTTCAGAGTAATATAGACGATAAAACCGAGAGATTACTGGAAATTATATCCCGATATTAATAAATTTCTCGGTATTTTGGTTTTACTGAAATGATAAATTCTAGGTTTTATAAGTCGATCAATTAAGATTAGTCAATTTGACCATTGAGTGACCCATTTTTAAAAATGATAGCTATTTGTGACTGTTTTGTCGTAAAGTTGTCTAACATTTTAGGGATAAAACAATTTCTATTTGAATAATAAAAGCATTACTTTCTATGATTTGAATTTAATGTTTAAAAATATATTTAAATTTAGAAAAAAAACATAAATTTAAATGATTTGAAGAATTCCTAAACTGTGACTGAAATTAATACATGTGTGTGAAAATGTACCTGCCCAGTTACTAAGAATAATGAGACTGTAATGGCTTAAGGAATCCCTTTAGGATACTTTTGTGAATAATATAGAAGTTTGTGCTGAATTGATCTGGTCATTATTTTCTATGTCTGGCAATAACAAGTGTCTGATTATATAGAAGACGTCTTTGCGTTGGTCTCTACTGGTCTGTGCTATTCTGTGCTATTCTTAGATAAGACTCTAAATAACTGTAGAGTCAGAGTTATGTCATTTTTATTTCAACTTCAAGTTTTACATCTTTTTATTCGGAAGCACTGAATATTTGAACGTAAATATCAAGAGATAAAAGGCTTTTCTTGTCTTCTCTTAGCAGATGAATGACTCACAAGAATATTAGTGACAAAAATCTAAACACAAATAATTCATTTTATATTCAGATTATATTCACTGAAATATTGAGTATTTTTAGTGAGGATTAATCAAAAACAAAACACAAATCTACTCAACTAATGGACGGTTTTGTTAATTTTGTATTTCAATGAATTCCGCTGAAAAAAAGTATCTCGGATTATAGGAATTCACCTCAACTTATTCATTAAACAACATTCATTAAATTAGATGATCTGAAATAATCTAATCAATTGCTTTTCATTAATACTGTATTTAATTAATGATTCATTAATTCAATGAATTGTTGATTTACATGACTTCACTTCACATCCAAATAACATTGAATTTTACAGAATATATTCGAAACGATTCCCATAATAACACAAATATATCAATGATATGAATAAATTTTAATACCTGTGCCTCTAATTAATAATTAATGTCAGAATATTTATTATAAAATTTTAATTCCAATTCAATTTCACAGAAATCTAGACTTAGAGCAGGAATTTATGGATGTCTCACATGTTTTTGACGTCAAATGAAAATAAATTATTGATTAATATTTTTGAAATGATTTGCGATAAACAGAGTTTGGATAAAATGCATTTGTCATCAAATTTGACGAAAAATTATCAAATTCTTTCCATTAATTTTTATTTTTGATACAATATTACCTTTTATATTATTTTGGGATTTCTGAAGTCGTTATATGATAGAAAGTAATGTCGTTCCTTTACTCCATAAGGGCATTGCCATACATTGGCATAGATTTGAAGAGACTGATGCCATTATCATCTTATGTTATTACTTACATCAAATACTCTAATTATGGTCTTTCTTGGGGTTTATCCTAAGTTTGCAAATAAATACATAATTTAATATAAGTTCAGATATTTTAACAAAAATATGGTTTTTGTTGAATCCTTAAAGTTATAGACTTTGATATCGATCGAAGCGGTGCTGATATTCTCCGCCAATAAATCTAATGTTGTGTGCATTCATTAAAGCGTTCGGCACAGCACAGAGCACAGCCTCGTTCTGGAAATACCATTGAATTTAATGTCTAGTTTAAGGAAAGTGGTTTAATTTCTTAGCTCCGGTTTTGGGTGAGCTATAAAACTACATTATTTGCAATTATTTAGCGTAAGTCTTAAGAAGCAAATAATTTAACAAGAGAGTCTTGAGGAAAGGCCGACAACAGCCGTTCAGATTAAATCTTTTGATTCCACAAGTATTGCAAGAATGCCGACAATTTTGTCCAAAACCAGTAATCCATTTGTGGGCTAATGTTTTCTTAGCTTCAAATAAATATTGGAGATTATAAACGACAAAAGATTACCGAAATATTACTGAAATTATTGTTTTTGTTACGAAAAACAGTGAAAAATAAGATTTTCATAATAATTCATAACTCAACGGCTATTCCATTGAAATTAATTTCTGACATAAATTGAGACACAATTTATGGCATTTTTCAGAGCAATGATTAAACGGAAACAAAATCATAGCAGAAATTCAGCGATTCTGAGCTCTTTTTGAGCAAATGGAGTTCCGTTAAGCCATTGATACCAATTGTGTAATGACTTTGAAATGAGCGAAATATTTGAATTAAAAATGAGTTATAGTTCTCTTATTTGTCATTTCTAGTGATATCATCTCTCTATCAGTATTTCTAAAAGAAGTCAATCTTATAAATAAATCATAAATTAATTTAAAACTGGAATTCATATTTTGAGTGAAAATTTATAGCCTCCTAATAGATGTGAGATTAATTTGGTGTCAAGAAATTTAATTATAATCGTTGGGCAGAAAAAATCAATTATTATTCTTCTGATTAATGATATGATAGGAAAATGATAGAAAAATAAATGAATTCATTGATTTTCATACAACAGTTGGAATAAATGCGTTTCACTCATGGATTCAGTGAAACATTTGTGTAATTCTTGTTTTGGTTGTGTTTTATATGAATACTATTATTGATTATTCACTCATTTTTGTCATTAAACTCTTTGAGATGAGAACTTTTCTCCATCTCCTTTTCCTCCTTTTCCTGACATTAATTTAACTATAATTTAATAGAAAACTTATGTCACAGATGTCTATATAACTGATATTACAATACGTCTAATAATAAAATCACTCTCTTCTAGTAAATCAATATTATCTTTGGTATCCTTTAATGCATAATAGCTCTGTCATTGATTAATATAATATTGTGAGCCATACCAGTGTCTCATTGGATTCGGTCTCCACCAGTGCTCTTACCAGTGCTATACCAGTGTTGTTAATGCCATTGCATTGAAATGTGTACAAATGTGTACTTGGCTAATTCAAAGTAATCAACTATTGATTTGAGAACTCTATTACCTATTATTTATGAAATGGATCCAATACTATACAATACTATCAATTATTTTCGTCTGAGTCGTCCATCCAATGCTAACTCATTTTCTAATGCAATCATTTATATGCTGTGCCTTCATATCAGTGCCGAACCAAAGCATAGATCGATAACAATCTTATTAATTTAAGTCAAAGTGTTGTTCGGTTTTGCTATCTTTACGTAAATTAGATTTCATTTTCAAATTCACTGAATTGAAAAACTGATATAATCTGATCATTTGATCACAACATAGATTAATATATTTTATGTAATAAAATGAGATTTCACAGCAAAAGTCAAAAGCTATTGTTTAGTGCCTCAAAAATATCACAATTTATTAGATTTTTGGTTAAAAACCTAACTCTTATATCCACTGATTCTCTCTGAACTAAGTCTCAGTTTTAGTATTAATTTAGATATAAAACGAATGGAAAACGAAAAATGTATTGTTTTTCAATTTCATTCACTTCTATCACCAGAGAACAGATGTCTGTTTTCGGTGAATCTATTCTAAGTATAAATTATGGTCACATATAATAGTAGTACTCCTCAATTGTATTCTCTCTATATTGTATAGACTTCAGTCCTCACATCCATCCATAGGCTCAGCTATGAATCGCTATGAATCCCATTCGGAATGCATTCTCCAATTTAATGCTCTCTCAAATCATAAACAATATTAATGATATGTTTCTGTTTGTCTATATATATCGGTGTGTGTGTGTGTGTGTGTGTGTGTGTGTGTGTGTGTGTG
>JAQIXD010001457.1:0-14851 GCA_034699985.1 Minunthozetes semirufus
TTTTATTTATTTTGAATATAATATTATAAATGGACTCAATTATTCCATAATTCATATTTCACAATAAATTGTGTATTTTATCGATTAATTGATTAATTTTCATGAATTTTCAAATATTCATTCATTCGATAATCCATTTAATAAAATTTTATTAATAATTTAATGTAAAGCCTTTTCAGTTCCAATAAATCATTACTAATGATTAGAGAGCGGATTTTGCCTAAATGCCTTTTTTTACTGGTTGATAGCCCGAACCTTAGACCAAGGATCTATCCGAACTAGGTACTGAGGATCATTTTCCGAGAAGTTATAAATGCCTATAAATGCCTATTTGAAGGGTAACCGCCTAAATGACTTATAATTGCCTAAAATATGCCTTTTTTGTAATTCTGGAAGAAAATTTAGGTTATTTTAGATCAAAACAGTTTCAAATCCTTGTGTATCTATAAAATAAATGTCACAATAAAAAAATATTTTGAAAATAAGATAAAATTCCAAAATTAATGGCATTAAATTTTTCGCCATTTTGTCCGCCATTATTATTTTAGTTCTTTTTTCCTAAAGTTTTCACTAAAACTAGATGGACATTTTGGTCAAATAGCAAACTAGGTGGGAATTTTCGGAATTTCCCCTTGAGATTCCCTCATATTAAAACTTTTTATTACAAAAATCGAAATTCAATTGATTTATTGTATTTTTGTCCCTATTTTTTCAAAAATAAGTGCCTATAAGTGCTTATAAATGCCTATTTTTACAGCCTTTTTTACCCCTAATTAGTGCCTTTTTTAGGACCTATTTTACCCCTTTTTAGCACCTAAAAGTCCGCTCTATACTAATGATCAGTAATGATCAGTAATGATGATGGCAATAAAGACAAAACAATTATCATGGATTTATAATTCAAACATAATATTACTAGATTACCAAAACCATCTCTCAACTTTTGTTTTATATGAATACCAGTTATTTTCTGCCAACTTTCTATATTATATTATAAAATATGTGCTATCATCAACTTCAATTTAACTTCATATTTTAAGTTTTATACTTAACTTAATATTAGATAATTACTTGAATCAAAATTTAATTTGATTTAAATAAGTTTTACTTTATTGAAAATCTGTAAATCTCTAATGTATGATGATTAATTTTATTTGTTAGATAAAATATAATGCTTCAAATTAGAATTTAGAGCCAAATTAAACTGAATTAATAAATACAAAAGAAACTCAAACCAAATATTATATAAAATTTGGTAATATTTGTGAAATATATTTTTCAATTAAGAAAATAAATGATTTAATGAGAGATTACTTCAATCATTACTAATTAAATATTTAACGCTTCAAAAGATTCTTAAGAGCTTTGAATAAATTACAATATTTTTCTTAGAACTTCTGAAACATTTGATATTTAGTGATAAAAAAGTTTGAATTAATTAAGGAATTACTGGAAAATCAAAGAGAAATTTAATTATTGGAGTTTATTAAGCGTTAAGACAATGAATATATCACATGAAAATCAACTGAAATTATAAACAAAACTTCAGATAAAATTCAAATCACATATAAAAGAGCGAAACTCTAAACAAATTGCATAATATATTTGAAAACAAAACACAATTCATATGAATTTTCCTAAACTTAAGGCAAAAGAAATAATTGAATAAAAAAAGAGAGAAAAAGAAGAAAACAATGAAATAAAATAAGAATTTGCATAAATCATAACTGAAATAAGAGTTTCTTCAGCACAACCATAAGAAAAGTGATCATAGGTTTGGGTCGAGTTAAGCAAAAAAATAAACTTATTCTCTCCTCTAAAGTGAGTCTCATTTTTATATATCGGAACAAACAATAGTGAACTCAATTTTAAATAATTTATGACTCTATGGTCTACTGTAAGGCTATTATAGATCCAAACATATTGTCTTCAAATCGATTTTCGCTCAAATAGTAACTCTTTTTTCTTTCTTCAAAGTATTTGAGATATTTTTAAGACTAAACCTTTAGATGAAAGTAAAAACTGTTTTCATACAGAAATATATATATAAATGTTTTAAATTGGAAATCTGTTTGAAATTACAGTAAACCCATTGTGGAGGAAAAGCCACAGAGAACTATAGATAAGCCGATAATATAAATGGATCCGAATTCCCGATAAAATTATTCTCCTCCGCTCTTCATTTTGCTTGTGCTGCGTCTTATTCTTATGGTGTGCTCATAACTCACTTGACTGTGTCTCAGTTGTAGTTGTGTTTCCCTCATCTACCGGTGCTCTCAGCCGAGTAAGTCGTTAGTGTTTGCATTGCTTTTAATTAGTTGACAAAACAAATTTGTGCCGAAGTGACCACCGATTCAGAGCTAATGAGTTTACTTAAGACAAACATTGGAAAAACAGTATATCATTTGTGTTCAATTCATTTACACAAACCATTGCAGACAAAGACAGAGATCTAAAACAAAATTAAAGTTATGGCACAACTCATCGATTGTTCCTCAGCTAAACATTTCATTTCGTCTTTTAATGAATTGAATTTTCTTCAGAAATGAATTCAATTTGTTCTCCAATTTTACCGACTCTTCTATAAAGGAATTCACAAATGAGTGGCACGTCTTTCAAAATATTAAACTCATTATTGAATACTAGAGTTGTTTTACTATAGATTTCAAATTCTGGTTTATGTCATATCTTGTCAAATGAAATACTCAGAGGAAAATCAATCAATTTGTTGGATAAAAATAAGACAAAAGAATAAAACATAGCTTAACATAACATAATATAAACATATAACACATCACAAACTTTATTTGAGTAAAAATCTGTTAAATTGCGATAAATTTTCTCTCTCTTTGGCTATAAATTTGTTCATAAAATCACAAATAAAATGTTCATTAGATTTGCGGCTCTAATCATACTTCACAGCAATGCTTACGAGTACTCAACCTTTGCTTACATTAAGACAAACATTAACCAGAATTTTCTCTTTCTTTTAATTAATTTTGGTATAAATATGGAAATGTGACAGACTTTCATAAATATCTTGAATTTAATCTTAGTCTAGTCTTTTGTGGTCTTCGTAATGCCATTAAAACTAATTGAAATAGACTTTTATGTTAATATCAAACTATACTGTCTTTCATTAAAAGACATCTATATGAGAGACCATCCCTTTTCTCTATCTGTCTGACCACTGATAGTTTGCCAAATAATGTGTCGATTTTCATACAGAACTCCTACTGAGAAGACATTCTTCTTTTTTTGTTGTAAATAAATGGATCATTCATAGGAAATGTTATATTGTTTTCACATTTCGACCTAATATTTCAACTTTGGTGTAATCTAACACAGAATAAAACACTTTTAATATGATCTCTGATTAAAAGATTACATTCTGAACTATTTGTGGCCAAACATTATATCAGAAAATATTAAATTAAATAACAACTGAGAAATCAAATTAAAATATAATTCAAAATATAATTAGTATCAAAACTCTCAGAATCTCTTAATATAAACTGAGATAACTGAGCAAATAATCGCTTTTTCGAATTGAATTTCAATAATTTTAGAGTAAATTTGATATTTTAATGAAAACAAATTTTTCAAAATTGATGTTCAAAAGAATGTTTTCAAATAAGTTCTCAGAGTTACCAAAGATGTTATATAACCCGTGAAAAATGAGCCCTCATTTTCTTGAATACTTGATTAGTAACAATGATTACGAACATAAATAACTAGGAAATTGAGAGAAAATATTGACCTCAACTTTTAAAATCACTAAAAGCTTATTATTATTATTTCAAAACTTCTTTATAAAAGTAATCACATTTCAGGTTATCAGATATCGAGTGAAAACCTTTTTAATGTAAGTCATTATATCTATAAAATGACTTTTTTCCACAAAATATATAATATTTTAGAAAAAAATTAATGAAATTTCTTATATGAGTTCCGTTTTAGAAAAAAAAACTTTTAATCTGTATTTCAGTCCACAACTTGAAATAAATAATTTCCTAGAATCCACGTTAGTTTATTAATACATGGTATAAACTCAGTAGCTATTTATGATAAAAAACAATTGTGGAAAGCCGAAATAAATTGAATTGATTTTCCTTAAGAGAAAATTTTGAAACATTGAATCAAATCACGATTCTTTGAGTTAACAAATTGACTTTTTTTGTTACAACTCTGCTCTACTTATCTGATTAGCTTTTTTTTATAATTTTTGAACTCTGTATTTGTATCTGAGTTGTTTATCAAGTATTTGGAATTTTCAATTTACTATAAAATTGTTGAATAAACTAAAAAAAGAGAAGAAAAAAAGAAAATCAGAATATGTTATGATATGTTGAGTATAATGAAAATCAAGGAACGCATGAATTGAATAAAAATGTGGCTTTTGTTGGAAATCTACTCAAATATAAAGTAATAATAAAATAAATCCAATAAATCTGTTGGAAAACACTTAAATAGGATTATATTTAAGTTGTTATCAAAGATGAAGAGAAAAATAATATAATAAAACAATTGGAACTAAAAGGAAGACTAATATTATGAAACAAATTTGTAACGAATGTTGAGGTTTTGCTCTGATTTTAGAGATTCAGCAATGAATTGGTAGCTCAGGGCAAGTCAATAGAGTCAGTGCACAAACTATACCAGCAGACAGTGCTCTACGACTTTTTTTCGTTTAACTTTTAATGTTTATTTCGGACGTGTTCTGAATCTTGGAAATGTCAACTCGAAGGCAAACATTCACATGAATGCCATCCCATTATATGAACTGCAATTCACTGTCAATAAATATGTTTAGAGGACTAGAATATTCTTCTGGTTCTTCCGATTTCTATTTTTCTTTGATTTTGATTCTTCATCAATGATTTTTGAGGCTCAGCACGAATTCCGCCATAAGTTTGAATTTACTCTATTTTTGAGACGAATTGAGAAAAAAACTTTTCCCGAAACGACTTGAGATTCGTTTTGACTTTTTTCCTGAGTTTTTGAATTATTATTTCCATTTTGTTCGTGAGATTTGTCTCAACAAACAGTCGTCGATAGGTTTGACTGAGAATATAATTTTTGTCATCTCTTAAACCTATCGACTGAAGTGAAGACCACTTTTGCAATAGTTATGAGTTTACATAACAGTCGATGACTACAATAAAACTGAAAAATAATACAAATATCTTTCGGAGAACATTCGCTCTATTGGCTCAGCCCAAGGAATGAGCACAGGAGGACAGTAGAGCACAGCACAACGCATTTAAACAAATAGTAGAACTGAGAATAAATAAAATGAAAGTTATATTTGACTTTAGATTTGACTGAAAATTGCTTTTTTGCAGTCTTTTATTGCGTTTACTTTTGAATCGAAACAAATAAACTTTTTTCTTCTTTTCTCTAATAAAAGTCTAAATAAAGTCTAAACGAAAATATTTTAAAATCATTGGATAATTGAGAAATATTTGCTCGTTTAGGATATAACTAAAATTGGATATCAAACACAGCAGTGATTCTCCAATTGATGTCTCAAATAATTTCTGGAGATCTCCTGCACAACAAATGGCTCATAAATAACATCACAAATGAGATAACAGTCCAGAGATTCCAGAATTATGTGCCAAAAGACTTAATAATATATTTAATGATCGAAATTGTCTTTCGTGTCACAAAACTATTGAATTCAGTTCTAAATAAATAAATTACAGAATTCGTTGAAAATGATTTATACTTAAATACCATTTAATTGGTTTTACAAAAGAATGAATTTTGCTTTTAAAACAAAAATTGGATAAATTTCCAAATCATCAAAGTTGAGAGCATTTCCAGCAAAATGACATCATTTTTAATTTAATTGGAAAATTCAAAATCCTTGCCATTATTTTAATTGGAAGGTCATTACATTTAAAAATCAATTGGTGTCTAAATAAGTTGTACCAGGTTTTGATCAAATTCGTTGCAATTCATTAAGTTTTTTCATTTTGAACTCTAAGTCTACTAAAAAATTACATTTTCGTGAAGTTTGTACTAATCTTTAAGATCTGAAGCACTCTATTATTAAACAGAATATTCTCTGAAGAATCGCTTGTTTTGAGCAAAAGTCATGTTTTCAAAGAAGTTCTGTTTCCAAAGGCTTTTGTGTTAAATATTTTCCTAAAGAAAATAATACCGAAATAATCAATGGTTTTAAAGTTTTTGGACTAAAATTCAAAAGAAAATCACAAAAAATGAGTAAAAGAGTGAAAAAGGAGTCTTATTTTAGAGAAGAGGAAGAATATGTTTGAAACGAAATGTTAGACACAAAATTAAGACTCAGAACATAAGTGTTGGGCCACACGTATGAACACCGATAACACGCATAAACAAGAGGAGAGCACAACGCAATGTGATTCTGGTCATAGCCGTATGGCAGTGCAAATCGATTGAAAATTCTACGTGTGCTCACTGTATGTGTGGCTCTCTTTAGCAGAATAGCTCTGGTGTTCAGCAGTCTATGTGTTACCATAGAATAGTTGTATACTTTCTTGTGTTGTAGGCCTGCAATGAAATACAAGACAACCAAATAGTGTTCAGCTTTTATTCTATCATTTTTTGCCTCTTGTAGTAGACTGTGCACTAAGTGTAGCACAGACTGTAGCACAGCTGCAATTGTGTTCACATTAATGGCTTTGGAAAGTCTTCTCTGATCACCTGTACTACAGTACTCTATTTGCAACCGACGACTCAAATACGATCTCTTCTTTTATCTATCAGTTTGTTCTTCGCTTTCTATTGATGACTGGCCTTCCCAGTGATGATCACTCACACCATTCATAACCTTATAATACAATCATTACATAATACTTGACTTTTAAACAACTTCTCAGCTCTTGTTTTAAGTGATTTTCTGTTTAAAATAGTGTCACCTCTTCAATCAAATGAACAAATGTTTCCAAAAAGATAAAACTTTCAAAAAAGGAGACAATGTTTTACTCGAATTAATCATTTATTCGGTAATATATGACATCTATTTATTGGAAACTTATATTCATTGATTATATATTTGGTAAACCTTCCCTTCCCTTCAATTAATCAAATTTTGAATATTATTAAAACATATCTCAAAGTTAGAGTTAATGTTGACATCGATTTTCGGAAAGAACCTAATTTGAGTAATTAAGTTATCGTGAAAGTTATCAATTTTTCACTTTTTCTTATCCATAATTTTTTCCCTCACTTTTAATTACTCCTGTGATTAGGATTCAGGAAAGTCATCCACTCTCTCCTCAAAAGATTTCCCTAATATATGATTAACGACTCCTAAAATTACATTTCATTTTTAGTCTCAGAATATTTAGATTCAAATTTCAATTCAACATTTATTTCAATAATCGTAGAAATGAATGAATTTGTATATCAATTGAATAAATAGATTAAATACTCATTTTTACATTAATAGGGCGGGTCTTTGAAAATTTAATAAATCATTATATTCTTCATCAAAACATAACAATCGATGTCTGGAAAGTCATATACAGAGAGAATAGGAAACGAAATATTTATTATTATTATTATTATTAATATAAAAATTCAATTCTTTTTAATACTCTTTCATATCTAATATCGAATACATGTTTCGGTTTTTAATGATTTTCAAACATATTATATATTTTTAGTTATATTTCATTTGTAGGCACTTTTGGTATACGTTTGGCGCGACTGCTCTCCAAATGATATGCATTTGAATATTCGATTAAATATTAATAACGATTATTATTATTATTACTATAAATACGGTATAACCGATAAAACTAAAGTATAGTTAAACTACAGACAAGAAATATATGCATTTTGATTATGTCACTGGAATTTTGTGGTTCTCATTATTATCCATATCATTGTTTTCTGTGGTAAAAGCCTTATTGGGAGGCGCTGTCAGTGGTATCAGTGCTATAGTGATGTACGCGCAAACATTTAACAGATCAGTCGCCGATTTAGATAATCGGGTGATACTAAATGTGGGCGGAATACGGTTCGAGACATACAGAAACACATTACGCAAGATTCCGGCCACACGCCTGTCCAGACTGACTGAATCGTTGGCCAATTATGATCCGGTGCTCAACGAGTATTTCTTCGACAGACATCCCGGTGTATTCGCACAAATACTTAATTACTATCGCACCGGAAAACTCCATTACCCGACTAATGTGTGCGGACCTCTCTTCGAAGAGGAACTAGAATTCTGGGGACTCGACGCCAATCAAGTGAGCATTTATTCCCTTTTTTTCTTCAATTAAAGATCAAATTAGTTTCGGTTACGATCACAAACTCCAGTGATTTGATTCATACGTCAGACCAATAAAAATCAATTTTACGTTTAATCCTAATATTATTATGCTTTTACTCAATTTGCTCTCATATATGAGAAAAACAATGATTTATAGTCTAGTTTTAGGTATATAAACCTGGAAATTAATATCAGCATATCATAGATAACATAACTATTGTCTAAAATAAAGTGAATTTGCATTTAATATCAAACACGACGTACAACAACAGACGTTATATACCCCTTGAAATTCTTCCAATAGTTGTCTCATTCTTATGTAAATTTCATTAAATTTTTATACATTTTTATTCCCATATAATTAATGTGTATATTAAGGCGTGAAATATATTCTGTCCATTAATTTGCCTCAGATTTCAGTCTAAAATTTAACACTTAATGTCTAAGAAACCATTAGAAGTCTGTTTCAGAGGAAATATTTCTCAAAAATTCATTTTAATCGCAAAAAAAACTATTTAAAAAATTTTAAAATTTTGATAAAAAAATTGGGAAAACTTTTTAGAAGTGATGAACAATAGATAACTTTAAATTGTTTTTCGTCCAAAAAATACTTTTTTTTTAACTCAAGGCATAAAAAAAGCAGATTTTTCTTCTCCAAGAAAACAATAATATTTTGATAAATGAATATTTTGTTATCATATGAGGCATTAGTTTTATTTTTGACTAAAATTTTTCAAATCTGAACCAATCCTTTGGAGAGACAATCCTTTTCCGAGTCATTTAGAATTCAACGATTGATTTCTATTTGATATTTAACCGAAAAGACTATTATTTTAAATTGTGATTAATAGTGAGCTACCGGTGCCCTCACATAACATTACTTTCCATTCAATGATCTGTGAATCGTCTATAAATTGTTCCCTAATTTGGCTTTTTATTCAAATGTTATTCAATTGGTTTTCGATTAACTCTTAGGTCGAGCCCTGTTGTTGGATGACCTATACGTGCCATAGAGATACACAGCAGACGCTGGCTATTCTCGACACCTTAGACCTTGACTCAGATAAATTAACCGGAGAAGAATTAGCAAGAAAGTTTGGTCATCAGGAGGAATACCTCTCTGGGCGTATGTCCTGCTGGCAGAAAATCAAACCAAAAGTATGGTTGTTATTCGATGAGCCTTACAGTTCGAATGCGGCAAAGGTCAGAATACCACCATTAAGATCATCATCATTATTATTATTCAATACTTTCTTTTCAAATAAATTATTTTGAAAAGAATTGAAAACAATATTTAAAGAATGAATTCTTACTTTAATGTAAGAATATCTCCATTTTTATCTATTTCTTTGTATTTATTTATTTTTTTGATTTAAAACTCAAACGAAAAATACTTTGAATTTTGAGAACAAAGAAATGAAAGTAGATTTGAGTTCAGTTTAATCAGATTTTTATATAAATTTTATTCAAAAAGTAAACAAAAATATGAATTCATTTGATAAAATTAAATTTGAATTAAATTTTAAAAATCTTATCACTAATCGATTGAATGGCAGAGAATTATTGTCTTGAAATTGTATCTCTTCATTAAGTCTTGGACTCAATGTTTGCCAATTGATTAATATTAATGAAATATCTGACAATTTATGGCATCCAATCAAATAACATATGCGATCGAAAGCAATCAAATTATGCGATCCAACCATTCTGTCGGCCCTACAAAACATTTCAAGGATTGTGTACTCATTGAAAAAATCAGTATTGGTATCGCATCTGAAGGCCTTCCCCTAAGTCTAGAAATTACATCCGAGTCTCAGGAAATAATTGTCTTTGATTTTTGGCAAATATTCGCATTTATTTGACATTTTGAGTCGAATGGCATTTGAAGAATAGGTCATTCCTTACACTTTTGCCACTAATAGTCTGATCAAAGAATCTGAATATCAAATGAGGAATTCGTGATATAATAGAGAAACAGCGAAAAAGTAAATGACTTTCGCTTCTCCTAAATTACTTTTTCCTCAAAGAGTTTTCATTCATAAGTAATTTATATCGACTTTATTTACCTTTTTTCAGGTCTCAGACACTTTCTTACGACTTATATCCATAAGAAATCCAGAATATTATGTCAGACCCTTTTAGACTCACTTTAAGTCAACTCAGATTTGATGAATCACTGGAGTAAAAACGAAAAAATAGCAAGATTACTCTAACCCAAAATCCACGATAAAGAAATTGATTCTTGATATACAGATATAGAAAATATCGATTTCTAATAATTCAGGTTATTTTTTATCGACTATTTTACTACAGATATAAATTATAAAACGACACAAACAGTTGACGCGTTTCCTTAATTTCGCAAAACAACACGAAAATATTCTTTTGGCAAAAATGTCAATAACCAAGATATGCTAATGTCATACATGATAACCAAGTTTTTCGATAAACAGATCAATATTATCTAATAAACAAAATAAAGTCAATATTTCCTTAATATTTAATTTATATTAGACTCTATTTCGTTATAAAAGCGATAAAAATTTGGAGCCTAACTTTGCCTTTCTTTAAATTTAAATTAATTTTTATTACTTATTACTGTATAAATAAAATTCAGTTCTAATTCGGTTAATGAATCTGATGTCATCTCTTCTGATAAACAAACAAATTAATGATCAGAACAATTGACAATCGATTTATTAATGAATTACAGGAATAGTTGTAATCTTTTGAACCAAAAATAAATTCAAATTAAAATCAGAAAATCATTAAATGCATTCAAATCGAGATAATTCTGTTTAAAAGCAAATAATAAACTATAAATAATTTTATATTTACACAATTTTCAGCTTATTTTTCAGTTTTAAATTAGGGCTAAGAATAAGAATCTTTACATAAAATTCAAATAATGTGATAATCTTAGGATGAATTCAATTTCCAGTTGATATCACAGTAGAGAACAAACTCTACTCAATTTATATTATAAAATGTGACGAAAAGGAAATGTAATTCGAGACGAAAATTGTTCCATCAATTGTGGAGTTGAGACGAGACGACACAAATTCAACATAAATACATATAACACATGATATATTGAATTCGTATTATCTAATATTCAGATCAAACTTTCTTATTATAGAGAAGAGCTCAATTGAAAAAAGCAGTTTCATCACTGATTCTAACCATTATTAAAGACTTTATCTCTCATTTATATCATATTTATTATTAATATTATTCTATTGTATTAAAATTGAAAATACAAGATCGGGTTCATTAAAACAAAAATCAATTTATTGTCTAAAATATTCTTCATTTGAAAAAATTGAGTTTTGGTTAAAGTGGTTAATCAATCAAATTCAGACTCTGGGCTATTCTTTTGGAACAAAAATTTCAATTTTTCTTTCGACAAAAAAAATGAAAAATTATTTTATTTTTCCGAATAATTGGAAAACAAATAAAATTATATTTTATGTGAAAATACAATCACTTAAAAGCATTGTTTTTCTGAGTAAAGCATTAGTTCTAAAATGCTTTTAATTTGAGCAAGAACATTACATTAGACTATTAACCAATAAACCTTTTCAATTTAATTATCAACATTTTCAATGTGTCAAAATAAACGCCTTGGATAAATTGAAAACTATAAATTAATTATATGAATTCATTTGACATAAATGTTTACTGAAAAACACAAAGTTTACCATGCCAATTTAGTTTAACATGATTAAACAAAATTAAAACATTAAAGAATAACTCTGACCTTTACCCAAATTCTATATAACGGTTGATAATATATTAGTGTTAGTGCCAATAATTTGAGTGACCAATATTGCCAATAACTTATTGGATAATAACTGTGTAGATTCAAAGATAATATCATCTAATTTATTGAAATAAAACATTTTTATATTATGTTTCAGTTATGCTAACCATAGGCTCAGATGGTCCACAAAATACCAGATAAATTCAATTGACAGTCAGTCCAAACACTTAAATTCGTTACAAAACTAATCTATTGTAATGTAAATGATATTTTCACTAAAACACACACTATGTATGTTATTTGGCATTAGAAATTCTAACCTAGCTCAAATTCAATGAAGAATGACCGTTATTTCCTCTAACTATTTGAAAAAATTGGCCCATTTCATACAATTACCTTGTTATTTTGGCGATAAATTGGAGACTCTTTTGAAAGAAAAACTATAGACAAATCCCAATATGTCTAATAAACATAAAAATGAGAGAATAATCGATTGGTTTTGTTATTCTAATAAAACTTCAATTTATGAAATATTGTCACAGAATTCCAGTCTTTCATACCGTTTCCAATGGATTTAATTAAAGTGTTGCCAACAAACAAAAAATTCACTATTAATTCATTTCATACAACAATTCTACTGAAGAATTGTATAGTTTTTTTGCCTGAAATTAAACTTTTGGTGCAATTATTATATTATTATTATATTGTTTTCCTTTAATGAAAAAATATACGGAAACTAATACAATGTAAAGCATTTCACTTAAAATGAAAAACTTATTCAGAACTGACTCAGACTTTAATTCAAAAAATTTATGAATACATTTATCAAAAATTCTGACATAAAAACAGAATTAAGTTCACTTCAGAGGAATAATTTCAGGAAAATATCCAAGAATAAGAAACTTAAATTTAAGAGCATGCTAAATTAAATATTAGTGAAAATTGCAAGACTCTCTTCTGCATAATGCACTCATACAAATTAATCTCATTTTTTTATTTATTTAAATTTATATTCAAATACTATCTTTAATATGAGATAATTTAAACAAATGATCATGTTTATCTATAATTAATATCATATCCTTAATTAACAGCAATACTTGTGAAGTGTTTATCAAATCTTTGGTCTTTCAGAAAGACTCTTTCTAATGAATTGATGGAACAAATTTCAAATTCTTTATTTGATATTTCCCTCTCTTTAAATAATGACTATATTTATAGCAAAAGCAATAAATTGATTGAATTTAATGGAAGCGAAAGTAATTGAATTTATTATATTAAATACATATAAAGGTTTTGAGTAAATGTAATGTATTTTTGGTTAAGAAAAATGAATTTTTATATTTTCGACGTTAAAAAAGATAGATAAATGTTCAGTTGATTTAAGTCTACAAATGATAATAATTTTTTTTGTATCAAATATTTTAATAAAGGTTTTGATTATAACTCAAAAATTGAAACGAAAACATTAAAAATATGAAACAAATTGTTTTGCATTCATTAAAATCAGTGATTGGCACACATACAGGGATGTGCAGGGATGCTGCAACTCTTGACAAAAATTCATTCAAAGAATAAGTCTTTTTTTCGATTCATTTAAATACAGTGTCTATAGTTTATCCCTTTTTACTAAATAATTCTAGTGATTTCACAACTTTTAGGACTTTTATTATACAGAGAATTACGATTTTAGATGTGTAAGATTATCGCAAATAAATAGCCAATAAAAAATTATAGAATTGACAAATAATTGTCTGTATGTGTGCCAATCACTGATTTTAATGAATGCAAAACAATTTGTTTCATATTTTTAATGTTTTCGTTTCAATTTTTGAGTTATAATCAAAACTTTTAATAAAATATTTGATACAAAAAATTGTATCATTTGTAGACTTAAATCAACTGAACATTTATCTATCATTTTAACGGCCATTAAAATATCATTATAGATGTAGATTATTATACTCAATCCAATAACCAATTGAAGTGAAAGAATATCAAAATTTGATAATGAGTTTAATGGTAAACAAATTATTAATTCATCACTTGATTTGCATATAGTATTGTGTCCTCAATATTAAAACAAATAGAAAGTCTTTCCTCAGGGGTATAAATAAAAGCCAATCCAGGACTGTTTGCTTTAGTGATAGTTGACTAACCATTTGTGTCACAGTGAACAGAGTGAACATAGGGAAAAGAGTGAACAGAATGAACAGAATGAACTTGTTCATCTCATTAGTTCCACAACTGGTTCGATAAAAAAATCGAAATATGAAGTAAAGGCGAAACTCTGAGAAATAGGGAATCTTTTCTTTTGTTGAATTGTCTGACATTCAATATATTTGGCTTTTTGTGAAGATTAAGAAGAAATGTTAATTTCTGGTCTTTGAGTCATGCAATCCATCAAACGTTGTATTGTCTGACACTCCGAGCACTGGATAGCAAACTAATGACACCTAAATCAAGTCAGACAACTAATAATAGACCTCAACTACAATACAATTGAATTCAATGAACTTATGATCTGAGGGACCATTGAATTCGACTTTAATTTGATTGATATCAGGGCCTTTTTATCAACAAAAAAATAATAATTCTTATGGCGTTAAATCTTATTAATCTTATTAATCTCAAAACGTCTGGAGAACTAATTTCTTGATAAACAGCCTCTGGTATAAGAGTATAGGAATTCTATGAAACTATTTATTTCGATCATATCTTCTGCAAAATGTAATACTTTGTATAGAAATTCAATCAATATCTCATCAAAATAACTGACACAGAATACGACTCTATTTGAAATATTCTGTTATATTCAG
>JAQIXD010001458.1:0-14849 GCA_034699985.1 Minunthozetes semirufus
TCTTCTTCTTCTTTTTCGACTTTACTTCTTGAGACTCTTTTTGTGATTCATCTGTTGTTTGGGTCTGACTTTCAGTTTCTTCTTCTTCCTCTTCTTCTTCTTTCTCCTCATCAATAGTTCCATTGTTATCAATGTCTTCTTCTTCTTCCACAACGGATTCAACGATTGCCTCATTTTCTTCTTTTACTTCCTCTTTAGGTTGACTGAGATCTTGATTGTCATCAATACTTTCGACGACAACTTCTTTGCGATCGCCGTAATCGACGGCGACGTCAATGAATTTGGTTATTCCGAACTTATTCTCAAGAATTTGTTCAATACTTTCATATTGTTTGATGAGTTCTAATCCTTTCTTACCGCCGATGCCTTTAATGCTCTCACAATAATCACATCCCATAAGAATTCCCAAATCAATGAACTGTTGTTGAGTCAGTTCAAGTCCTGCCAACACTTTATCCAAAAGGTATTCCTTAACCTTTTCGTTGTTACCTGTCGTCAGATTCCGGACGAGTCGAGGAGAACCAAAAGTCAAGGCATCCATATCTTCAGTAGCCGTGGCGTAAACCAGACCTTCTCTGCAGAGTTGGGCGCACTGGGCCTCGGCTTCAGAGGGCGCTTCAATCACAGGCAGTCCCAACAATTGAAGCAATTTCTTGCAGTCGCTGTTGTGCTGTCGGGTGACCCGAACCACTCTTTTGTTGAATTTTGTGATGTTTTCAATATCCTGTTCTTCGATAGCATCGGCTAACTTAGTCTCAGCCTCTTTGCGTCGTTCGGCTCTTTTGGACAATTCATCGCATTTCAGTTGCGGAGCCTTTCCGTCGAAGACATAAATCGGTTTAATTCCTATTTCTAATAATTTAATGGTTCTGTAGAAGAGTCCAATCAAATGACTGGTAGTCTCTCCTGACTCGTTAGTCATGAGTTGATCCCTGTTTCGAATGGCAATCAGGAACTGATAGATACTCATAGAGGCGTCGATTGCGATTCGGCGGCCAAACAATGACTTCAACTCTATTTCTTTGATGGCTTCCGGCGCTATGTCTGCGATCAAACGCGAGAGACCTAAGATTCCCATCTCTTAAATCTGGTTATAATCAGTTGATTAGAGTATAATCGATTCAAATCAAAATTTATTAAACGATATCTTCAAAGAATTGCTATTTGTTTACTCCTTTCAAAGATTTCCCGCACTTTAATTCTTCCAAAGCTTTGGCTCTTTTAAGATTAGGTTTTGTGAGCTCTCATCGAGTAATTTATTAACAATAAAGAGCCCAATAATTCAATTAAATAAAATATTTTTGAATATTGCATTTTCTAAAATTATAGATCAAGATCAATTTCATAGTTGAAGATTGATTTTCAAAAGTTCAAATTAAACTTTCAATTCAATTAGTGGTCAATTAGTGGTCAATTAGTGGTGAATCAGTGTTATTCAAAGCCAACACATTTACAGACTATGAATTTACAGGAGAGGTAACATACCTCAGGTATGTTTGCGTAACGTATTTATGAATGGCTCAGATTGAAGGCCATTCGCAAGAAAGCATTGGACTAAAGATATGTCGCATTCATTCGGTGTTTACTTTGAGACTAATCTTCAAATAAATTCATTAATTTTGATAAGAATTTTGTTTTTGAGACCATTTTTGCCGATTATATGCCGTAATAAAGACATAGAAAACAAATGACTCACAAAAAGTAAGTTTTATTTGTTTTTCTCTTTAAATCCCAAAAAACGTGTAAAAAATATGTTATGTTTTGCCGGCAAACAAACTCTTAACACAATTAACCGTTTCGTCAATCTTTCAATCAATTAATCGTTTGTTTATTTTTGTTTGCGTTTTGTGTTAATAAATATTTATTTGATTTTATATTTAATATTCAAAATTCAAATGCATTTGTAATCTAAAGGTATGACTTTGGAACCACTAATCTTCTAAAACAGAGAGTAATGTTTTTCACTAAAATTTATGTTAAAAAGTACTCGAATTTAGTTAAACTACTCTTAAGTTAATTGTTTTAACTAATGGTTTGTGCTCTTATCCTATAAATATCTGTTTGAACATCTACTGAATTAAACTATTAAATAAGATTATTTTGACATTTAAAAGAGTTTATTCTTCGAGAGATTTATTCGTTAATTAAATGATTTATTAGTTTTAGTGTCGAATAACTGTTGAGATATGAATTGATGTGATTGACAGCAATGTGTGACTCATTTCATTACTAATTAAATTAAATGTTAATATAAGCGACAAATCTAAAGAGGAACTAATTATTAGGTCACAAACTATTCTGTGCTCTTCACTGTTAGGACCACCACTTCAACTAAACTCAAATAATTGAGGGGTTATTGAACTAAAGGCCGACAAAACTTATATTACATTCACTAATATATTAATGAGTTTACAACAAGTGATTGAATTCTCACTAAAATTAAGACGAAATTAATTAAGTCTTATGTCTTGTTATTTGTCGAGAAAGTCAATCAATTTATTGGTGTTTTAGTGGATTTGAAAGATCTTTCATATTTTGATAACAAAATCAAATGAATTACATTTCGTTATTTATAACCAATTGAAGAGATTTATATAAATATTATTGTGAGAGAATAAGAGAGACTCAGAGAGAGAGCTTTCATTGGAAATCCTTATGTTTTTATTTGTTTGAGAAACGTTTGGATCATAAGATAACTCATATGATGTTTATATTAATTGATAATCAGATCCATTGCCTCTAATGTCGAAATGTTTTGATCAATAAATCATTAAAGAAATAAAGACAAGGTTTGACTTTTGCACAGACATTCACTTTATTTATTGAATTGAGAGCACATTCACACAATTTTTTAAATTTTTTCTTCTTTTGTTTGTTTTTTGAATTAATTAATAAATATTTTTATAATAATATGAATTGAATTAAATATTTGTACATAAGTTAAGTTAAAAGAGGAATAAATGCTAAAATTCACCTCAATTTTCATACTCTCATACAGTCATACATTTACTCAATATTTAAATATTAGATACATTTGTAACATTCAAACCCACACTTAATTGTTTTGAATTTACATTTTTTGTGCATTTTTTGTTATAAAACATTTTTTACAACATTTATAGTAATATTAATATTAATATCGATTAATAGTAGTTATAATTAAATTAATTAATAATGAGATGTACTTTGAAAAGGCTTTAAAAGTCAGTTCAGAGACAATTTTCAACTAATTTTTGAGAGAATGGACGGGAATTCAATTAAATTCAGACAATCGTGGAATCAATTTCTTTCTTTTCAACTAATTTATAAAAACAATCAATTATTGAGTTATTATTAATTAATAACTTATTAAACAACTTTTGAATTACGAAAAATCCTTTTTTCATGAGTTTAAGTAATGTTTAATTCAGTGAAAAAAATGAAATTAATATCATTTGTTGAGTGAATGTAAAGCCATTTGACTTACATTCGCTCAACTCGTGAAAGTCATAACTATTTTTATCTTTAAAATTGTTTTAGGATTTTCTATTACATGAAAAACGATAGACTTTCGTTTAATATAAACCTTTTCGATAACTTTAAGCAAATATTTGAACAATTTTTGTCTCATTTCATACTTTCTATAATGAATTCAATGAACAAATTATTTACAAAAGTTTTGTTAAACGGCGACAGAGATCACAGTATAGATGGAAACTACAGGAAAGGCCAGAACTAACCAGACTTTAGTGGTTTCATATCATTTGTTTGGATTTCTTTTTTATAATTAATTAGAAAACTATTTGAATAGTTATCTAAACTTTTGTCTCAAATGAATTATTTATTTGTGTTTATTATGAGATAACTTTGAATAATTGCAATACTGATGGCTTGAGTCTGAGTCTGGGCTCTTCTCGCCTTTAAATCAATAATTTTAGTCAATCGATAAGCTTTTCATTCAATTAATTGATAATTAGTTTATTTATTTTTGTGAGAATTAAAGCTCTGTTTTGTCATTAATTTTTAGAGAATTCCTAAAATCAGTTTAGAAAAGGCTATAAAAGGTTAGGCCCTAAACCTATCGATAAATATTGCATTAATTAATCAGTTGTTTGATGTAATTGAATATAATTTAATTTATATGAGTCTAGAGGTGGGTAATTGTGGTAATACATGTATTTGTGGTAATATTTTGTCTGAAAAATGATATTTATTTATATTAAATGTATTGACGTAGAGATCAGACGAGACAGGACTAGGAAATAACCATAATATCAATTGCTTTCCATTACTAAACACTCTCTAATAGATGAGTATTTTTTATATACAAAGAAAAACTGTCTGTCTTTTTGTCATTTTCAATGAGTTATTTCCTAGAGTAGAGTCAATTGTCAATCAAACGATTATAATAAGTGAGTGCAGTCACTGTGATGTCTATATATGTGATATCTATTGCATAAAATTATAATAAGTGGCGGTTTTTAACCCATTTTTTCTGTTTCTGTCTTTCTATTGGTTATGACATAACATATCATATCATTTGAGACAAAAAGTGTCGCATAATTGAAATAAACGATAAAATTATAATAAAATAAATTCTTCGATGAATTAAATGATAGATTAAAACAAATATTGGAAACAATGAGTGAAAACTATATAATAATTAAAATAAGTTTTTAAATAAATTTTGATTAAAATGACTGAAAACCGATCGAAAAGAATCGGAATTAAAAGTTCAGATAAAATGTTTTGTTTGCTTACAATGTCTTAAATGTGTTAAAAGTCGTCTCAATTTTCTTTCTTAAGAATATGTTTGAGTCAACACTTATTTCTATTATTGTATACACCATTAGGTCTGACCGCCATTTTTGATCTTCGGTTCTGAGGTCTATTGCGTTGAACCAAGACTTTGTTCTGGCGATCCATTGAAGACTTAGTCAACAAATTCTTGATTTGAGACACTTCTGTGGTCTGCATCTCATTCAAGACGTGCAACTCATCCAAAACGGCTGCAAACGTATCATTAAATGTAAGCTTTTCTCTAATCTTATGGGCTGTCAATCAATGTCTTACCTGATCTCAAATGCAAATTAACGTTCATTTGATTATCGCGTCTGTTCTGAACAATGAGTTGTTGCTGTTGTTGTCGTCTTAATTGTCTCATTTGACGTCTCGATATCGGTTTAGTCGAGCCGTCGGGTGATTCAGTGGAAGACATATCTGTCGGCAAAAGTGTTGATGAATCTGAATGTGACGATCGATGATCAATGGGCGGCAGTGATGGTCCGAACACAGACATACTCGGGTGCTCTATCAGTAGATTCTCTAATGGGGTCGTCTCTATCATAATGGGTTGGGTAAGGCTGTTGAAACAGGGCGGAGGATCCATGAACCAGCTCTCCTCCATTGCTTCATAAGCGTTAGGGGAGAGGTAAACATTGTCGGAGTACTCTTCAGTATAGTCTAAGAAGTGGTCATTACTCTTGTCGTAAGACTGTTGTGCGTCTGAAGTATTGAGAGTTTGAGGCACTCTATTAGTCGTTGTCTCATAATTGGCATCATTTAATGGCAACTCTTTGCCATCGCTTTCTTCGGCATTGATTTGCTTTTTGTTGTGTTTGTCATCTGATGGGACATCGATGAGGATCCAATCGTCGTCGATGTCTTGTTCTATGCATTGGTTTAGATCTATGTTTTCATTATCAGAGTTAGACTCGACTTCAGTACCGAATACATAGTTTGCGAATCGAAACATAATTTTTAATATAATTTAAATTTAATTATAAACTGTTTTCCAAATAACTGATGAAATGTGTTGTGAAGCGAGTGTTGAGTCAAATATTAACCAAAAGTATATGTTTTGCTTGAATGCGATGATTTGTTGCACTAATAGTAGTATTAATGCCTTATATTATGTTTTGTTGAGATTTCTCTCTATAAGTGATGATTGAATACAACGATTGGTTTTAACCTAAAATCCAAACAAAACACAAATATTATAATCAAATTGAAAAACAAACAAAAACTGCGTATATATTGACTTCAAATTTAAACACTTATTAAAATTGTTTTGAGAAAAACCTTTGGATTGGAATCAGTTTAAGACAATTATTTGTGAAAAACTTACTCTAAAATTGAATTAAAAATAATTTTAAAGACAATTAACTGTATTTTTATTGACCTTCACTAACGAATCAGCTGTACGTTAAGGCAACCAAATGTCAAAACAGGTTTATGTTTAGTTCATAGAAGAGCTCCGTTTTGTCTATTAAATACAGTGAACAACACTACAGAGTCTGTACGAGCACTACCACAGCCTTAGTAACAGTAACGTCACCACTCAATGATAGCAACAAACAGCTGTGGAACTGTTCAGAACAGGTCCAGTCTTTTCACTCAATACAATATTATGGAAACACATAATACTCTCTTTAATTACTTTATTGTCTGATATCTTATTCTCTGAGTCTTAAAATGGTTTACCTTTTTATACAAACTTTAGATTTTTATTTCATTTAATAATTTAGCGAAAAATTATCAAAAAATAGGTTAAAACTTACCGTCGATGACAGTTGTAGTGAATAATGTTTACTAAAGCAGAAGCAGACGATAGGACTGACTTTTAGCTTATGTTGTGCTCAAGCAGTTTGATGTTTCAATGGCTTAGCTTTGATGACGTTCTCGACTGCATCCACTCATCTCTCCCTCACTCTATCCGAGTAAACCCTCCCTTCAAATAAATGAATCAAAAGCATTAAATCAAATTCTATTGGAGAAAATTATTACTGTCCCCACACTATCCCCACTATTCTACTAATTATTATTAATTCATTTCATAACTAATTTCCAATTCAATTGACAGGAAAGGGATATAATTTTGATGTATTTCTTAATTGAGTCAATAATTGTGTGACTCTTTTATTCCAAAACTAAGTCACAAAAGTCCCTAAAATATGAAAATATTTCGTAAAATAGTTTGCATTTCATTCGATTTGCCATTAATTGCATCATTAAATAGAGACTTAAAATTAATTCTTCGTTATATCAGATCAGATAAAAGAGTGTAACCTTTGAATTATATTTATCTTATTTATACTTCATTTGCAGTTCTGTTGCTATTTATTGTCATATAATTTATTTTTAACCACTTTTTCGAAAAATATGTTTGAATTGGATTTCAATGCAAACATTCATTGAGTTTATTATTAAATATAATTTATAGTTGTCTTCAAAATATGACAATCGATACAAACGCTATAATTAAACTTGTAATCGATGTGATGGGCGAACACCACATCCAAACGACTGCCCGACAATCTCTGAAAGGGGCTGCGATAACAGGTGTTTGTTCCTTTGTTGGAGGTATAGTCGCTGGTCCCGTTGGTCTTGCAGTGGGTGGTGCCTCTGGGGGTGTTTTAGCTGCCTTTCACACTAAAGGGACGTTTAAATCTATCGGACAAATACTTAATGAATTGCCGTTTGAACGGAAGGTTCAAATCGCTGCTGAAATTCAATCGGTTATTAATAAACTGGAAATCAATGATTTGGCAGAATTTGTCAAATTGGCGGCCATTTGTTCGACATTGTCTCAGCCCAACCATATTTTGGTTCAAAGATTCATTGAGGAAAGCCTTCCTATAATTCAAAGACAAATTCAAATGTAAAATCCATTAATTCATTTGATTTCTCATTGAATATCAATTTTTGATAAAAATTTTAATTATTTTTATTTATTTATTATTTTAAATGAATTGAAAAAACAATAACTCATTAATCTTTACTCATTTGATCCATTTGTGGATGTGTCCAATTGTCCTCAAATTGAGCTTAATTCACATATTTTCATGTATTAATCAATTTTATATTTTACAAGAAATAAAGTATTCAAACATTTTTTGAATTATTTTTTAATAAGAACCCTTTGTTTGTGAAATTATGGACCAAATTATTAGTAATTAATAAATCAAATGTGTATTCGAGTGAAGGATAAACTAATTTAAATAAATGATTAGTTGAAACTCAACCCAACAAAACATTACTTCATTTAGTCTCTCCTTAAATGAAAAGTTTTATGGTTTGCTTTTATTGTGACTTAAAATGATTACCAAATGTATTATATTTTGCTTTTTATACTCAAAAAAAGAAGATTTTCCTCAAATTGTTTAATTGCTTCGACTTTTCAATCGAACACAATCTCTAAGCAATAATTTTTTCTCCGATTCTTTCTCTGAAAGTATTTCAAGGTTTCGTTTTTCAACTCTTTCACAATCAGTTTATTTTCAAAATGGTTTCCCTTTCAACCGTTCCTTAATTTATTAAATTATTTTATATCTTTTTTCCGAAGTATATGTTTTGTCCTCCTTTTAAACCTAATCTTTATTTCATAAAAATATTTACATTTTTTAAATAAACGAAATAATTGCTTAACTTTTGTGTTAAAGTATTAGTTAAGGACAGATCACAGATCCATGAGTTTATAATTTCTTTATAGCACTTAACTCACAATTTTTATTATTCAATGTCTGAGTCTTTCTAATTATTTCATAGGTTTTGCCCACTTTTACCCACAAAATTCCATATCTACTAAATATAAGATAATTATGGGTTTTTTAAAACAAAAATTAATTAATATTTAAAAAAAAGTAAAATGAAGTCAAAGTGAAGTCAATTTCAGACAATTTTTAATTTTTCTGTTTTTATAAAACGTCTGAAATTTTTTCCAATCATTTCCTTATATAATATAAGTTATGGTTTGGCGTAGATTTTGTATTCTGTGCCAACTTTGATGACTTACTTTCAAAGTCATTCAGTAATTTATTTTTCAAACAAATATTAAAGGATTTAAAAATAGTTTCACTCATTTTATTCTCTCTTTATTTTGTTTTAAACTTTAAAACTCTTAAATCTAATCAAAGATTAATTAAATTTATAGTTTAGAGGAATTTGTGAGCATTTGTTTGACTAAATTTGTCGCCTCTTTAGCCGTTCCCCACGAATATGTAATACCATGTCCTCCGTGTCCGTAATTGTGAACAACTTTCAGTTCACTTTTAATGTGATTCTCGTTTGGATTTCTAATTATTTCTGTCTCTACTCTAATGGGCTGTCGCTGTGGTCTGAGTCCAACCCATTCCATTACTACTTGAGATCCTTCGAGACTGGGAACCACTTCTAAACATCGTTTCCAAATAGAGTTTCTGTCGTCTTCTTTGATATTGGGATCAGAGTTTCCGTACTGTTTGATGCCTCCCAGAGTGACGTAATCTTTGCCCGGAATAACATACGCGTCGTCAGCAAAATAGAAGTGCTTTATATGCGGCGCTCGAACTTTGATTGTTTGTCCTTTAAATCACAAAATATTCAGAAAATTAATTTATTATTAATAGACAGACCTCTGACAGGAGTTAGCTTCCAATCGTTTACCAATTTGTTAGCGTTAAGTCCTGTGCAGTTCACCACAACATCATAACTGTCCAATTCTGTCAAACTATCGATATGTCTGTTGACGATTCGGCCTCCATTTGTGGTCAATTGATTGGTCAGAAATGGAAGATAATATCGGGTGTCTGTTATAACTGTTGTGAAAAACTTTCCAAATCTAAAGCGTTTTGGAAATAAATTGAATTCGTTTTGATTAAAATCTCTCATTTGTGGAACCAATTGATAGAGAAGTCTATTCTCAAGACTTTCTTTACTGAAGGAACTCATGTGATATCCTGAAACCAATTGCATTCCACTGGCATCAGCTTCGCTGGACATACATAGCTTAATGAAGTGCTCATAACTAGTTTTAGCCCATTCTTCTGCTTTTGCTTTAGTTGTAGCGATGTTTACTTCTGGTCGGAATAAACCTCCCGCTCCATGACTAAGGGTTTCATTAAGAAATTTATCGCTTATTATTGTCACATCAATTGATGGAATCGTTTGCTGAATGGAAACAGCAGTGGAAAGGCCTACAACACCGGCTCCGACCACTGCTATCTGAGGTTTCGAAGACTTGAACGACATTTTTATTCTTAGATTTATATTGCGTTTGGATTTCAATCATTTTATTCAATAAAATGATCGAAAATTTATCGAAATATAATTTTTCTTCATTTAATCTCATCCTTGAAATCAAAGACATTTTATCTTTTTATAAGTTTTAAAAAACAGTTCAGAAAAAGTAATTGATTTGTTTTATCATATTTTTTATACTCAACAGAACTGAACAGAATATCTGACAGATTGGACGATAGGGCGCACATCCTATGCTTGTGTTATGTAATGATTTGTTTATATAATTTTGCGAAAATGAGTGCAAGTATTGCGTGAATGGCTTTAAATGATGGCAGATATCGAGCAAAATTCAAATCCAGATATCGTTTCGTTGGACAAAATCGCTCACAAACTCATAAAAGAGGGCTTTTTGTTGACTGCGCTTGAATTTCACGCCGAACTGATTGAGTCGGGAACAGAATTGCCCCGTTTGAGGGACTTCTTCTCAAATCCGGCAAATTTCGAGAAACAGAGCGAAGAAGACATTAATCCAATTCTAACGTCATGTGATTCTTCCAATTATGTATTACCACGAACTTCATCAGAACAGACATTTGATTCATTGGACTTCACTCGCAATTCAGATGACGGCGAACGACAAATCGACGAACGCATAGCTGTCCTCGAATTTGAACTGAGGAAAGCCCGCGAAACCATTAAATCTTTGCGCACAACTCTTACCGTTTCTTCAGCACAACAGTCAGAGTCAACGCCATCAGTGGTTTCAACGACACCCAACCAATCAATGATGAGTTCCATAACTGACAACTGTCCTCAAACAGACTCAATAGAGGACATGAGTGCCGCCAAACCCTACGAAATAAGAGCTCTGAATTATTTGGTTAACGAATACCTAATGAAACGCAACTATAAGTTGACTTCCATTACATTTTGTGATGAAAACGAAGAACAAGATTTCGAGAGCTGGGATGACGTCGGACTCAATGTCCCAAAACCTCCCGATTTATTGAAACTCTTTCGTAACTATTGGTCCCAAAGTTCCCGAAAGTCATCCGAATTTACATCAGAAGAACCAATGAATGCATTTAACGCTTAATTTATTTCATATTTTCGTTGATTTTATTGATTTTAATTAATAATGAGATTCTTTTAATTGAATTTAAATTTGTTTAAAAATTGTAAATATTTTCACAAAAAAATCAATACTTTTGATCTCATTCTCTAAAACACTAAAAGACTAACAAATCATTAATTTTTCAAATTTTTAAATAAAATGAAATATTGTTTATAATTGTATTGAGTTTTGGTTTTAATATTTGTCTCAAACTAAGTGTCTTATAAATGGATTACATTTTATGAGAAGTCTATTGAAATCAATCAGAATATGTCTTCGAGTACACCACAACTGCCTCTGCTCTCGAAGACGTTTAGCGAGGACTCAGTCTTCAGTAACTCTCTGTAATAAGATTTCTTCTTTTTGTGCTATAATTTAAAATCAAAAAAATAATGTAATAATTGTTTTTGTTTATCAAATAATTTCCACAATTTGTGTCTCTTTTCTCATTTACAATTAAAGTAAAGAAATTAAGACAAATGTCCACAAAAGTTATATAACTATTACTGATTTGAAGTGAAATTCAATTAAACTCTGATTTTTTAATAATTAAAAAATGTCTGCAAATCATAAATTTGTTCTTCAATTGAACAGAGTTTTCCAAATTAGATTCCAGGTTTTAAATCAGATTAAAAAAAGAAGATACAGTAAGACTTGACAAGATGCTCCTACAGATTAACTATCAAAAACTGCGATTTAGTGTTAAATGAATTGAAATTAATTGAAAACAAAGTTTTTATTTGAAGTTAATATGAGTCAACAAATTCTATTAATTATAAGAATTGTGTTAATTGAGTACCAAATGAATATCAAAAGTGCTTTTCTTTAACAAAAACTAAATTAAGTAAAATATTTGTGAACTTTGAAATGTGTATAAAATATTTGTTTTGATTGTTTTGATTCTATAGATTCTATACTATAGAACCAATATTAGTAGTGATTCCGAGAGTAGAGTTTGGTTAAGAATATTCACTAATATTTTGGTTATGTTGTACTTAAATATATAGCTGTTGGTTGAGTGACACTCAAGAGTCATATAATTTCGTTTATATCTGTTTTACCATTTTTAGCCTCATTTGGATCATCCAAATGCAATTCAACGAAGAGATAGTAAACCCATTGTCCCACTATTGCTCCCAAATGTGGTCCTAATTATAGTTAAAAATAAATAATTAATTGATTCTTATAATAAGAAAATCAAACCAATTAGTCCTCCAATCAACCAATAGATGTAATTTCCAGGACTCCACACATCGCTACCATAACCGACAATATTTGCAAATATACGGCCCGGAATATCACGGGCGGGGTTAAGAGCTGGACCACAGTTCAAACCAAAGGCCATTATAAGAGCTGCCAATAATAGCGCTAATCCAATAGGAATCAGTGGTTTATTGACATTCATATTCTTTTCGTCGATTAAACACATTATTCCAAATTGGAGTAAAGCCACGACTATTATCTAAAATATAGAATAAGTCTCAAATAGATGCGAAACTTCAAATTCGTGTCTAAATGTAACATTAATACCTGGTCTAACAAAGCACCCTGCACTGTAAGGTGGTGTGACGGATGTGTTGTTAGAATTCCTGTTTAAAAATTGATAAAACGTTTAATCGTTAAATTTATTAAATTGATAAAAAAGTGAACAGACCTGCAGTGCTCGTAGCATTGAAGAAGGCTGAGCGAACTCCACCATCAAATCCATTGATTGCATTGTAATAATTGGCGTAAGCTTTAAGTTTATAAACAATTCTTTAATATTCTTTTGGTTACTATAAATGATTTATAGTATAAATGAGTGTTTAATTACCTAAAATAGTGGCCGCCAAACCTCCTAAATATTGAGCGATGAAGTAATGGGGAATTTTTCTATAATATCACAATAAAGTCATTGATTTTGAAAGATCAGCTAAAAATTACTTCCATGGGAATTTGCCCACTGTAGCCAATGCTGAAAAATTTATTATTAATAATAATATTACTTTGTTTGCACTTATATTATAGTTGCTATTTGTTGAAATAAGACATACCTAATGTGACCACTGGATTCACATGACCTCCTGTTTAATTAAAAGTTTATATAAGTTTTTTAGATATCATTTTTAAATTATAAGGAATTACCAAAATTACAATTATTCTATTATTATTGAATTAAACATATTTTATAATAATTATTGCAAAACCTGAAACTTTTGCTCCTAAGTAGGCAGCGATCATAAGTCCAACTCCAGTTGCGATTCCCACAGAATTCTATAGATTTGATGTGAATTAACATAAAGTTTTTAATAAATGGGAATAATTACTAAATCAAGGTGCTTTCTTCCGCCCAAAACTTGTACAGCTATCGAACAGTTGCACATTAACTGCAAATATATTTAATGTCGGGGTTTTTCGACTTCTTTTTAATGAATAGAAAAATACCACTAAAATCAAAGTTCCTATAAATTCCGATAACATCTCTCTGATGACAGAGTTTTTCGTTCGAAGAGATCCCAAAAGTATTCCCTTTTCGGCCATTTTTTGGAGTTTGGTATTACCTCAACAAAACTTTTAAGAATTTAAAATTGTTGAAAACAATTCATTTGATTTAAAGAGCATTAAATTGTGAAATAAATTTCTTTGGATTCAATAGATATCGAATAAATAATAGTGTTGTTCACATAATACTATTTAACAATACTATTCACTTCATATTTTATACTCTTTTTATACTTTTTATTCGATACTCTTTTAACTGATAATTTTCAATAGTGTCAACAATTTTCTCTAAAAATATACTCAAGTTTTTTTTCTTTACTACACATCATTACTCATGGATCGAGAATCAAGAATATCGCCTTTTCTATTATCTGATTTGCAGGGTCAGGATAAAATACATAACTATACAAAATTATAGTACATCATCAGGTTAGGCACTATAGTTTCGGTGCCTCTACTTATTGCTTCAAATATTGATTTAATTTTTAAATATAAACGATAATATTTCTGATATAATTATCAATTTCATGTTCAAGTATTTGTCGTCAATTGTTTAATAAACTTCTTCTATCGAATATTTAAAGTCCATTTAATGATTGATTGATCATAAATTGCTTAATCATACGTTAATACCTTAAGAAGTTAAATAGTTTAATGGCTTAAACTAACGGAACAAAAGATTCTTGAATTTGATTTAAAATCTGTGAAAAGAGGCGCTCAATAATCCAATTAATTCTAGAGATAATGACATTTTGTTTATAATTTTGCAAAAGAATTCATAATTTTTGGAGATTTTTCAAAAAAGAATATTCTATTCAATCTTTAAACTAATTTTATGTGAAACTCAATCAAAAGACAATTATTCCTTTTGTATCTCTTCGGAGGCAGTTTTACAGTCCTATGCTTTTATAAGAGACGTATTTTAGATGTTTCATCCTCTTATCAAAAGTATAACTGTAAGACTAAAACATCTATATTAGAATTGCTTTTACTTTAACTAGTTTGAACATTTATAAGTATTAATTTTGATCTCAGATTTGATGCCTTGTTTGTGTGTTTACAATGTTTTTAAATAACGATTGAAAAAGATAATGGTTTGAAAAATTGAAAACAATAAGAAGCTTTCATTTGAAGACTTTATTAAAATAGAGTTTGAAAATATTTTTTTTGTGTTAAAATGTGTGTCCCCTTAACTGATAGTAATTCTATACTTAATTGATATTCAGATTCTTTATATTATTTAGCGATCAGTTCCATAAGTTTTAGTATATTTGGC
>JAQIXD010001459.1:0-14843 GCA_034699985.1 Minunthozetes semirufus
GACAGACAATTACTTAAATTCAGTTCTAAATTCAGTTTTGATAACATTTGGGACAACCCTTTGATGTAATCGACAAAAGAATCGTTCAGAGGAAAGTCATATCTTATGGAAAGACAAACAATTTGTTTGAGTTTTGATAACTCTTGGAATAACTCTTCGTTTGTATTTTCGTCACTCATTTCGATCTTAAATGAGTTTAAACTGTTTTTATTGTATTCGACGAATGTCTTCAGCTTTTGGATGTCTTCAGAGGAATAAATGATTGAAAATGACTTCAATTTGTTGAGCAAAATGTGGTTTCCATCGAAAATGAGCGACAATTTCCGGATCTGATTATCAAATCTCTCGATATTTGGACACAATTTGAAAACAATTTGAGTCAACTGTTCCTCCATTTCATCAAATGATATGACTTTGACTTTTGGGCCAACTTTTGAGAGGAACTGCTCTAAGATCTTATCGTTTGGTTTGAATTGAAAGTGAATTTTGTCTAAAAGTCTGAAGTTTGCGGCCACTGATAGATAAGCTGTCAATTGATCACAACTCTGATCCAAAAGGTGTCTGTCGTTCCTATGTTTGCAATTATAGTGAAAATCAATTGATTTAATGTTTGATAACTTCTTAACCATCGATTCAAATGATTTTGTCGTTATTTTTCTATCACTTCCTCTAATAGACACAAATACAGACTTAAACGCATAGAAAGTAAATCTCAAATCCTTTTGTTTATTGAATACAAGTCTTTGGAACTGTTTGGACACACTTTCAAAGCGAAACTTGTCTTCAAACGAGAGATAACTCAATAGTTCTTCGCTTAAGTCATCGCCAAACCTCTCAAATGAGTCTTTTCTGTTGGATCTCCTCTTAATGTGTGTCTCATTGTCTGGCGATTTGTTATGTGATGTCTTTAACCGTTTTCTGGGATTGACTGACATTTCACTCAATAATTAACGAAATTTAGTTTAAATAAAACGAAAAATTGACTCAAATTTTGATTTGTTTTTCAATCAAAACAATAAACAAATGAAATAAAGTGACGAAACATCTGATGAAAGACAACAAACATTTCACTCAATAATAACGTAAACAATATTTATATGAAATTCTGTTTCAGAATATTCTTAATGTTATCTCAATTTGATTACAAAAATTTTATTAATGTATTTAACTCTCAATTCATTAGTCATTAAAAAAATTAATAATCATTTGATTTAATCACATAAAAGCTATTTATAACTCATTTCGGAAAAGATTAAAGAATTACTAAATTCATAGCATTTGTACTCTTTTTTAACAAATTTTTTAAACATTTGTTTTAAATTTCAAAGAAATGAATGAAAATATTCTGAGATTCAAATGAAATAAAATTATTTTGAGTTAAAAAATAAATAATTTAAGGATTTTTGAAATAAATATTTATTAATCATTAAATATCAAAATTCCAAAAAATAATAATTGTTTTTTCAATAAATTCAATGAACAGATTTGTGGGTATTTTCAGATATTTTGGAATTTCCCACACTTTGCCCACAATTTCTAATTTGAAGATCTTTTTCGGGTTTTCATCGCAAAACTCAATCAAATATTCGATGATTTGTTTGAAACACATCTCATATGAATTCATTTCCCCGATTATCAATCCGTTATGAGTAAATTCGGTGATTATCAGATGTCTGAGGTTTGGGAACCGATTTAAACAATCAATAAATGGTTTTTTGATAGTAAATAAGTTTATCTTGAATTCTCTCAATCTTTCCATTCGAGGCATCAAATCAAAGCACAGACTTTTACATGTCTCACATTCTCTGTCAGATAGATTTGTTATTACACACATATTGTAGAAACTTTTGTAATAAAGAATCTTTAGATTTGGAAACAAACTGATGACTTGTTTGAATTGAAATGGACATAAACCAAATGAGTAAAGTTTGAGTTCGTAAACATTTTCGAATTTTATTCGATTATATTCTGTTAGAAAACCAATGATTTTCGACAAATATATACAAAGATATCTCAAATTGTTGTGCTTTTTGGCCAAATCTAGTAATAAACTGATATCGAGTTCTTCACAACAAATTCCAAGTCTTTCCAAATCCATTTCATTGATAATTCTTCTAAATATTTGTTTGGAAGATAGAAAATTTTGTAATTCAAGGCTTTTAATACTTGAAAAGTTGATCAAATTGAGAAACCAATCAGATATCTCTTCGTTAGTATAAGACAGAAGAGTCAGTTTTTTCAAACCCAATGGAAATGATTGGCTGAAAATATTGATTGGGAGATCCTCTCTCATCTTAATTTTCAGTACTTCCAGGTCTTTGAATGAGTAAATAAGTGAAGGAATTCGTGTATCTGAAAGATTTACGTAAACATGTTCTTCGAAATATTTTATAATGAAAGGCAAACCAATAATCTTTAAATATTTCAAACCTTTCGTATATTTCTCTATAGTATTGCAAAAGACCTGAAAATCTTCTTTAAAAAAAAGACAATCAAATAGTTGAAGACCTTTTAGTTGTTTGAGATATTGTGAAATGAATTCAAAGAACGATTCATCCAAATAACATAACTTTAGAGACAAATTTTGAATTCCCGTACATTTATCTGATATCGACTTTAATTGACTCAAACTAAGGTTCAGAAAATATATATTTAAACCGTCCTCTGTTTTAATGGCAGATTCGATATTATTTATACTGAAATCATTTCTCTTGGAATAGACTTTTTCTATACTCAAATCACATTTAATATCATATGAATGGCGAATATAAAGAGTTGGTTTGACGACCATTAAGTGATTCCTGACTTTCAATTCTCTTTGAATACATTCGAAGAATTGTTGGGATATTCTGAGCCAACGAAACAGGTCTTTGATATCACTGTATTCAAAGACATCTATGAGACTGTAATCGTTGAGTATTCTGTTCTTGTATTCAATTGATGTCTCGTTTGTTCCCATTTTAAATAAACTGATTATACTTTTAATGAAAAATATTTCAATATTTGCGATAAAAATGTTTTAATTTTAATTAACTTTTGTTCAGATATTTAGAGAGAAATATTTGCGCGCAAAACAAGAGATTAGAAATTAAATCAAAGTTTTGTTTGAATTGAAAATTATTTTTGAAATTATTTTGGTTTTCATTGAAAAACTCAATCAAATAAAAGTGAATTAAATCTCAAAAATGTTTAGAATTTATTCCAAATTCTGATCACTTTTTATACAAAATATTTAATAGAAATAACATTTAATTATCAAACAGTGATTCAAATGAATTATAGTTTAAAATATATAACAAAATCATTATTTAAATATAGTTTTGTCTTATTTTCGACTAATTTATTGATCGAATCCACTCTTAATGGTATAACTTCTTTAATCGATTCATTTGAACATCAAATTCATGTCTTGAAGTCCATCGAAAACAACAAATAATTCAATTCTTTTACTCAAATCTATTGAAAGATAATAAATTGGAATCAAATTTAAGACAAATATTAGAAGAAATCAAAGAAATTCACATCAATTTAGTGTCAATGAAGTGCTCCCAACGATTGAGTTGTAAATTATATCCAAAAATTAATGACAAGATTAGGGCTAATGTGAACAGTAGTCATGCGTTGTCGGCCTGAGGTCAGCACACCATAGGATCTGAGAAAGAAAATCTGAAGATATGGAACAAATTGAACGAAGAATTAAAACCAAAAGTTTGTTAAATACCTTAAACACAATTTGTTATTCATTTTGTTATCCAATTGAAGGGTAATTCCAAGAGTATTACAAGACTTTCTCCAAGACTAAGACATTTTTCTTGTATAGAGGGTTAGGGGTATAGGCTTTCCATCAGTTATTTAAATATGAAAAATGTTTACTGACTTTCAAATGAGTTGTTTTTTATTTCGAAAAGACTTTATTTAAGTTACAATTAATTAAATAAAATAACTTTAAATAAAAGTATTTTTGTGTTTTGGCATCAAAATGAAGAGGAATTACAAAATTCGTTTGAATTTTGGACAAATATTATATAATCTGAGACTCATTTCAATAAATTATTGCTTTTGTTATCCGATTTAAAACCCAATTAGAGGTCGAAAAACGGATTACTTGTTGTGATTATAATATAATATAATATTTAATAATATTTAAGTTATTTTTCTTATAATAAGTTTCATTCAATTTGATTGAAATTCCAAACATATGTCTAACACTTACCTAAAAAAGTCTTAAAAGTATTCATAATTTTAACAAAACTCTAGAAATCTATGAGAAGTTTGAGAAGTAATTCAATGAATAAGTTTTTAAACCAAACGCAGACTCAAAACTCAACGATTAAAACAATACATAATTTAAGAGTAGTTTCTCATAATATTGGCTCTAAATTTGACACTGAATTGCACAGCACTTCATTGCTTTCAATTATTTTGATTAATAGTTATTATTTGAAAATTAAAGTAAAAGTATATGTGATTTGAGGTTCAATTCAAAGAGTGTTTCTTAAAGACAACTAACGAATAGTCCGCTAATTATCCGGAACTTTAAAATTCAAATAACAAGATATCAATGATTTGTGAAAAATTCAATAATAATTATCCTATAATTTAGTCCTTAAGACAGAGAATGGATTGAAATTACAGAAAGAAATGGAGAAAAAAGCGAAGACTGGGAGAAAAACCTCTAAAATATAGCTTAAAATACAAATTCTTGTACTCAATAGAAATAGAAATGGATTTTCATAAACAATTTTCTACAGAAAAATCTACACTAATATACAAATTAATAGATTATTATAATAATTATATAATAATTAAATTAATTAATTAATTTCGTGTAGTAATCGATTTGTCAGATCATTTTCATCCATCAATATTAGGGCGAGTTTTAGGAGAATTTCAGAGAATTCTTGTAATTATTGATAAAAACATAACAAATGGTAAGAGTATAAGTAAGTACAGTTAAAGTACAGTCAAAGTACAGTTAATTAAGTGATCTTTTTATGTGAAGTCAAAGAGATTTTGTTTTGTTTTGTTTTGTAATCATATTATTAATCGATTTGTTTGTTGTAATCATAATTTTAATCATATATTGTGTGTGTTTTTTGCAGTTCAGGCAAACAAACGAACAGTTCATTTGAGTGCCTCTAAGACTGTGCGGGCCTTTGTGTGGCAGCGACAGTATCGTACGGCAGGTATCGGTTAGTTGTGTTACGCTGTCTTTTATCCTTCCCAGCAGTACCTAACGGTGACGACAGCACAGAACAGACCACAGGGCGACAAAAGGTGTGGATTAGTAGAAGAAATATAAATTCAAAGCATTAGTTATACTACTTTTCAAAGGCATTAATTAATTTCAATTAATAATAATAATTATAATAATATTTATAGTAATAGTTATAGTAATAGTAATCGTAATAATAGGTCTTAAATGTAATAATAATTATAAAATAGACTAAAAAAGTGATTAAATATATATTACACTAAAAGTCATTTGGATTTCAAACAACAGAAAATAGTTTCTCAGATCTAATCCGAGACACAGTTTTCAGATGAAATGCCAAACACTTTGAGATAATGAGTGAAAAGATGAGGAACTCTTCAAATAGTGAGAGAAAAGAATCGATGATTTACTGCATTTTATACACTCAATGATTGGACTTTTATTTATATATTTATAAATATATTTATATATTATATTAAAAATATAAAATAGATTCCAAACAAAAGAAAACACAAAATATATTCTAAAATAAAACAAAAGATCGAAGAATTTGATTAAGTATTTGATTAATCAATTGATTTTGAAGTAGATTTGGCCTAAACTTCGACAATAATAATAATAATCAATAATGAGTTGCAATAAAAGTAATAATAATTCATTTAATCAATAAAAGGATCGAAGAATTTCATGTCTTTTCTCCGGAAACTATTTTATAATCAATTTATATATGGATTTGACTTAAAAACAAATAATAATAATAAATATAATAATAAGGAATAAAAAGCGGAGAAAAATATTTGACAAAAAAAGAGTCGATTTTTTCAAACAATTTCTTTAAATAAATCTCAACAAAAAGGAGTGGTTTTGCGGTGTTTTGCGGGCTTTAAGACTAAAATAAATATAATTATCAATCAATCAATAGCTGCCAACAACTAATAAAAACTAAAAAGAGTACTGCACTCAATGGCACTCCGAATGGCAATCAATTCGCTTCTAATTAATTATAATTAAAAGATGACTATAAATATTCAGGGAATCGCTTTTCTCATTCTGTGCTCTACTCGACTCTCCCGGCAGACACTTATTTGGCACTGGCTTTTGGTCCCGATTTTAGATACAAATTATTTACTCTACGACTCCCCTCTCATATCCTCCCGAAACAGTTGATTCGCAAATATATTAATCAATCAAATTATATAACAAATAATTTTCGGAAAACTATTTTTAAAAACAAATATATTATTACTTTTTCTTTAAATTTCGATATATTTATAAATAAAAACTTTTTTTCTCTGAATATAAGTTAAAAATCGATTAAAAACTATTAAATTAAGTATTTTTTGATCGGATTTTAGGATTAAATATAAATAAAAGCTTTGATTTCAGTGATTCTCTCAGAAGTAGTGATCAAATTGACGGCGACTTTCGATCTCAACAATAATTAGCTAATAATTAGACCACTTGTGGACCCCTTTGATTAAGAGAATGCATCGATTAAATGGATTTTAGCGCCAAATCCTGTGCTCTGATCACTCATCCCTCATGTCATGCAGTACTCAGATTCTGAAGTCTTTTGAAAACTCTATTGAATTAAGAATTCTTATGAATATCTTATGAAAAGTGATTGAAAAACATTTGAAAACAATTTAAACGAATAAAAATTCTATAAAATATCACAGTTTTGGCAAATTATAGCACAATTTATATATAATATATTTATATAACACTTCAATCATAAGAATATTCTTTCGATAAATTGATAGCAATTATAGGAAAATCAAAATCAAAAATAAAAACAATAGAAAAGAAGAGAAACAAAAAGATAGAGAAACTAAAGAGAAAACAAGTTAT
Source organism: Minunthozetes semirufus (assembly GCA_034699985.1). Lineage (NCBI taxonomy): Eukaryota > Metazoa > Arthropoda > Arachnida > Sarcoptiformes > Punctoribatidae > Minunthozetes > Minunthozetes semirufus. The sequence goes on from JAQIXD010001459.1 coordinate 7,067, forward strand.
CGGGTAAATAACCCACCGGTCGATGTGAGTGAGTCGATAACAGCAGACCCCGAATGAGTGGTCGGATATTCAGTGGCCGCCAGCAGTGCGTTTTGGGTCAGAGCTGCGTATTGCTGGAAATCGTAGGGCGCGTACAGAAGGCTCGCGTGTTCCGGCGCTATCAGGGGCGGGAGGCCTCCCCCGTTCATGTGATGAGCGGCACTGGTTGGCACTGAGAATTGGCGAGAGCTGATTATAAGAGGAGCTCCCAAAGGGGTTGAGTGAGCGTGACGTAAAGGCGTGGACAGAGCCACCGGTATTGGCGTCAACTTATGTAACTGATCCGCGTCTAAACCCAATTGCATACACTGTTCGTGAACTGGATTAGAGACAAAAACAAGAATTTAGAGCCAAATCAGTAAAAAATTGGGGAAAGGGCTAACTATTTCTTTGACTGCTGTCCCGATAGGTGCCGTTGATTATTGCCAGTTCCATGAGTTGCCTTTTTTTAAGCTCGTCTTCGCCGTCGGTCTGAATAGTTGTGAAACAAATGTTAAGTAAAGACAAAAATAAGAGAAAATAAGTATTGAATGCGAATAACGTTAACTAAAAATAATGTCAGAAATGATTAATTGCTAACAATTGGTATCAGAAGTTTCTTAATCTCTTCGACGGCTCTTTGAATTTTAACATTCGCTCTGTTGTTGGTGTCTTCGACAGTGATGAGGACATGAAGTTTATCGTTCAGGTGTTCCCAATTGGGTTTTCCTCGATTTGCCTCTTCCTGTATGTCATAAAACAGTGGAATGAGTTCTCACTTAACATAAAAGTCGAAAATCCATTTCAAATGAGACAATAATTCGAAGAATAAGAAAGAGATCATTAAAATCGAGTCAAAAACGACTTACACTTAAGAGAAGGATAGAGAGGAAAGTCATTAAAACATTATTTACTTATCGGATCCACATTTAAAGGTAAGCATTAATTGAATGAATAGAAGACATGAGTCATAGAAAGTCATGAAAATTGATATTTCATTAAATAATAGCAAATATGAGACGAATTAAAGGGAACAGAATGGGAGTGACGGATGATTTGACTACAAAAATAAGGCCAATTGTTTACCTTTTTCTTGTCTCTCATCGAACCCCTTCCGCGAACCATTATTTTACAACCGGTTTCCTGTTCTAACTGTTTGGCGGTCATACCTCTGGGGCCGAGTATTCTGCCGACAAAGTTGTACTGAAAATACAAATAAGAGATAAGTCTTTGATTTTATTAATCGATTGAAAAAAATATATTTAAAAATCCATTTCTTTCGAATCAATGAAAACCAAAACTAATTGAATATTAATATAAAAATCGATTGAAATTCAAATTAATGTTAAATTGATGTTAAATAACGTCATTTAAATTGATTGACTTACTTCTGGGTGTTCCTCCACCGGAACGTAAACTTTCTCTTGGCGTGAGATGACCTGTCCTTCTGGCTCAGGCAAAGTCAACGGCTTCTTCTCTATGCCATTGATTTGAAATAAGTTTTGGCGAACTTTATTGATCTCTAAATTAAAGGGCAATAAAAGGAAAGACAAAAATAAGTCAAACATCGGATGAAAATCATTAATAAATCAATAAAATAGGAAAAAGCAATAAATCGTTTGAACAGAAAACGATTGGAAAACAGTTGATAATTGAGTGCATCACAAATCAAAAGACAGTCTCCAAACGCACAAACTATTTGAGAGGAATTCCGACTGAAAAAACAGTTTTTTGAATTATAGAGTCAAAAGTTATTCGCAAAGAATGGACTCAAAAGTTGTTTAATAAAATCTTTAAAAACTATTTCTTCGCCAGAAATGAGTCACATTTGCATTATTCAAACCGGGAGTCAAAAGAAGTCCATTTCTATTATAATTCAAATCAATTTATTTGTTTAAAAACCAATACAAACAATGAATAGGAGTTTATTATAGGAATAAAAGCAATTCATTATATGAAAAGTCGATAATTGAGTGAAGAAAATACAATTCTAAACAAATTCGAGTCAAAAGCTGTGAATCAAATCAAATTAATTCGGGAAAAAAGAGTCAGAAATTCCCCACAAAAACAAAATATTACTTCAAATACAAGACAACAAAACATTCAGATTTTCGTTTCCTATTCACACAATAATCAGACAAATAATCAAAATATTAAACGAATGACTATTCATAAAGTGTCGACAAAAAGACCTATTTTCAAACCTAACGGTGAGAACACACTCACAAAGACTCAAATGAATGGTTTCATCAAAGATTTGGTTATCAGAGAAGAAAGGCATTCAAACAATACATAACTGCGACCGAAACCAACCGTTCAATCGATTCAATCAACAAAAGAATATTTAATTCATTGGAAGCCATTCAGACTGCACTCCACTTTCCAATCGCTATCAAAAGGGATTCAATTAAAATTTACCCAACACTCCAACACTTAAATATTCAAACCTAAAGGATGTGCAGGGAGGTAATCAAGGTAATGCCTCATCAATTAGACTAAGAACAGCCCATAAATTCAGTTTAAAACCTGAGAAACAAAGTGATTGATAAAATTCTGGGAAACATCTTGTGATAAGAACCCAATTACTGGTTCTAAATATAAGACACTTTCGCACAGAATAATTTGAGCTCTGGTACTGTCGCAGGTATTCCCAATTCGTTGATAAGAATAATCAGAAGACTATAAAACATTTGTTTAGTTGTTATACGAATACCGACTGATAATAAAACACAATTAGTGTTAAATGAAAGCCAAATGCAATCATAAATGTATTAAATCGAATACCGGAGCGAAATGTTGAATGAAATTTGAGTGCCTTTTCAAGAGTGCGACCGATTTCAAAGACATCTTTTGTTATCGACTGATATGAATGGCTTTGAATCTAATCCTATGAATAACTCGATAGACAGAGCTGTCAATCAAACCGATTATATGTACTTAAGATAAATCAGTCATATCTTGCATTTCTAACAAAACATTAATAACTCGGTTAAAGTTATTTAACAATTCCTAAACCCTTAACACAATAATAATGCAATCAAATCATTAGTGCAATAGATTTATACGATTTGTACATAACTTTAATAACAAGAATCAAATAATAGAAATAATAATAAACCATTAGTTTGGAGAAAATGTTGCAAAAAAATATGACTAAAATTTATGTGACTTTCCTTTCGTTTTGATTACAATAATAAAGATATAATGAAATCAAATATAAAACACATTAAAAACGTTATTCGAGTTATTGTTAGTCGACTACAAAATAATCAAACATATGATAAGTAATGCATTTTTCACTCAATTTATAATCAAATAAATCTATAAATCAATTATAATAACATAATTGAGACAAAAGAGAGGCAAATATGAATTATTAAAACAAATGCTTTGAAATGCAAAACCACTGGACTTTTCCCACGAATCCGGGGATTAAAAAGGGGGAGAAATGCCAAACAAAACTCATTAAATCAATTCTTGGTTTAGGTATGAATAGAATCAGTGGTGAGAGAGAAATGAAATGTATTTCCATTACAATTAGATTAAGTAATTCAAAGCAAAACCGCAAATAGACTATTAAATCAAGTGCTGGAAGAGCTCAGGCACTGGTATAACGGGTGGGTGTGTCAGTCATTCGGCTTAATTGGCGTTACGGTTGCATTAGACCAGAAAACAATGACATATTAGAGGCTTAAACCATTGCACACACCGTTAGGAAGAAGAAGGCCCTCAACAATAACTGGTACTCAATAGTTGTTATTATTATTCAACAGTTGTGTGCGATTCGCACCCAACCCAACACCGAACACAACCCAACAAACAAACTAAACGACAATAAAAAATAGATTTAATACAAAACGAAAGGAAAACTTTGTTTGAAAAGTAAAGTAAAGTCAAAATAGGGTTTCCAGTCCTTAATCGCATCAATGCTCGCAACGGTTGACATATTATGTGTGCAAAACGGCTACGACTGGGCTCTCAATTTGATCCCTAAATTGCATGTCTCTAAACCGCACTCAACTAATAATTATCTATTAATTAGATTTGAATAATATTTCCGATAATTAATTGAAAAACAAATTAAATGAAGTTTTGAGGAGAAATTCAAAACAAATTTCTAAACATTTTTTTAGAGCGCTTTCCACAGGCTTTTAGGGCTTTCCTTCCTTTCCTTGAATTTAATGCATTTTAAATGAAGAACAGAGTCATTAAAATAACTAAAAATTTGAATTAAGTCCACAAACAGTGAGCGTAAGAGTGAGCGAAAGAGAGGCAAAGAGAGACTAATCTGAAAATTAAGTCGAAAATAGAGTAAAAAACAATTTTCTCGAACAAATAAATTCATAATTCAATCCGTAGGAGACATACGAAGGATAAGGTATTGCTTTTTGTCGAAATAGTTTTATGCAATCGGTTTGAGCTCAAACGCCAACGCATTCAACGCTTATATAAATTGCGAAAAAAATATATTTAATTTCAATAATAAAGTAATTTGTGTTATGTTTAGAGGTTTAGACCGCTTTTCCAGATAACAAAGAGAAGGAGAAAACCAAAAGAAACAAATCTCTAATCAAATGGAAAGAGAGGGACAACAAAATCAGATGGAATTTGTTTCACTAAAACAATGGCTAAAAATCGATCCCAAACTATCGGAAAGGGTTTTAATCAGTGATTTGAGGCATAAATAATCAGAAAAAGCCATCAATTCTCGGATATAATGAGCGGTTTCTAACGAATTAACACTTTTTGCGAACAGATTTACAAACATTTAATGAAGAAAAAGTAAAATCGGTTTCAGATTAGAGGACAGGAATAAAAAATCAGACGAGGAGTTGAACACCAGAGTGAATAAGTATTGAAAAGGGGGGAACAGATGAGTCTTTGAGAGCTGAGAGATAGCACAGGCAGAGGCCGTGTGGGGCTTATATGGGGTGCAGATAAGGCCGACAGAAATATATTACGAAATATAAGAATCAGAAATAATATTAAAACCAGAAATCACTGGAAGGCATACATTGGATATATTGTATAACAGGAACTCCAAGACATCACTGAGAAGAGTCTTAAACTTGAAGACTGTGGGCGAGTGCTGTGTGAGTGCTGTTGGAGTTATGCCTGTTCTGTGTTGGGGTCACCACTGATGACACGCCTCAACATTCAAAACACCAAATGTTAGCAAATAATTGTTATTGAAATCAATCAATAGATCAGAAAATTACAAATTTTGTCACAAATCACAGCATTTGAGACAAATTCCCGATTTTTGCCCAAAATTAAGACAATTATCTAATAGTTTTCAAACTGTTGTGCAAAGAGTTTGCATTTGGGATAAGACGACAAGAAGTTTGGCCTCAAATGAATAGTTGACAGCATTTATGGACTTAAGACAAGACTCAAGACTTATGCTCAAAGACAGACTTCAATCGAGATTTGAATTTTACGGCTATTTTTAACACTAAAACTAAATCACAAACAAAAACATTGTTTAAAAGGCATTAAATAATTGCATTTAAACCAACAGTTGTTCGCTCAGCACAACCATCCACTCAAGAGAGAGGAACGCCATCAATAAAAATCAGAGACAAATACCAATTAAACACTAATTAATAGACAATTATTAGAAAATCCTTGACTTAATGGCACTCAAAGAGCACACGAAGAAGTGATCCGAAGACAAATACAAACATATAATCAAACAAAACAAACAAAATATTGTCTCAAATCAATTGAATCGTAAAAATCGATTCTTAATGTCTTTTACGACCGACTCATAGACTCACGACTTAAACAAACAAATCAAAGGACAGCTGACAAGCAATTAAGTCAAAGGATAATTGTCTTAAGACATACCATCGTCGAGGAGCCGTTCGATGTGGAGGAATACATTGGGAAAGGCTGTCAACTGTTTTCGGTCCTTAAGAAGTTGTGCCAAATAGTCTGCCGTCGACTGCATCGATGAGATGTTGTTGTTTGTAGAAGAAGTAGTTGTCGAGGAATTGCTGTTCTCCCCCATTGTCTTCGTGTCCCGATTGGTGGCCAACACTTGATTTTGGCGAAGAAATGGTTTGTGATTTGTTTTCGAGAGTAAAATGTGATTTCAAACCAATGACTGAATGACTCGAAAGTAGTACTGATTTTTAAATAACATTTGATTTGAAATTGAAATACATTTGTGTTTAGTGTTTGTGTTGTGTTTTTGACACCAAATAAATGAAAATAAAAAATAAATCCAAAACTAATATCAAATCAAATGAAAACTTAATTAACAATAATTTGAAAACATTTGACCATATATTGGATTTAATGTTTCAACTGATTCCGATGATTGAATGATCTAAACTTGTTTAGTGAGTTAACTTGTTTAGTGTTCAAAACAACACTGATTGCACTTTTTTTACTGATATCTCTCCTGCACTGCACTCACATAACATTCAGGTTTGTCTCAGAAGACAAAACGTTTACTTCGATTGACTGAAGCGCTCACTTCGAGGAGACTCAAAGCACTCAATGCTAACACCATTGAGTCTTGTGCTGTGCTCTGCATAATATTCTGTGCAGTTATATGTTTTTAGCAGTTTTTAGGCGAATCCCATTCAGAGCCACTCTTGAGCACACATTTTTGGGATAAGCCCTCTGAATGGGAGCCACTCTTTTCGCTGGCTTTTGGGACGCGTTTTGAAAAATCACTGCATTTTTGCACCAAATTTTTGGTTCACAAAAACGCGTCGTTAAGTCTGTGGAGAGGCCTCACAGCCAGTGCTCCCCTTCGCTGACGTCACCAAACAGTCCCAAACGGGAATCTCTGACCCAATCGCTAACAACGTTACACTTTTTTGATGCGGAGGAGTCTCTCCGATGCTATTCAATGCATAGAAACTGATTTTGAAATGATTTTTCCCATTTATTTCTCACTCAAAGCCATAATTCACTGAAACTAATGTTTAATCAATTTTTTTTTCTCTGCAACTCATTCGCCAAAAACGGATTTTTAAGCCATCGATTAATTTTTGGTTTTTCAACACATTTTAATTGAATTAATTAAACACAAGTTTTAACGACAAATATATTCAAATTAATGCCTTTAATATTGTTTTTAAGACTTGGAGGTTGAGATGAAAGCCTCCAATATATAAATCATTTAATATCTTTTGTCCAAAAGTTTTATAACATTTCGCAAAACATTTGATTAATTTTGGATTTGATGTCAGATTTGATTAAAAATAAGACCAATGATTCAGATTAAGAAATAGCAGTCCTTTAATCCAGTGTTTGAATCCTTAATTTTGTATCCATTTTCGAGTGCAGAGGCGTTCAGATTATGTAAGCCCTGAGTGAGTGGCAAAAAGCACAACACTTTTCAATTAAGTGTTTAAAACCACTCGAAATTCAAAACTAATTGAATTCAAATGAAATGCAAATTAAGTTTTATTAAAACAATTATGAATTCCATATAAGAATCGCTGAATGATCTCTTTTTTGAGATTATAATCGGTTTTTATGTGACAGACGTTTTTGGGACCAAACTTTGCTGGCAATGAATTTCCTTTCTTCCGGAGCTCTTCCTAAAAAAAGCCGTTCCTTAAAAGGAATTTTAAGGAAATTTTTACGCCGGTTTTCAGCTATTTTTCCATCAAAATTAAGACCATTTATATGAATAGCATTGAAAACAGAAAATCTTATTATTGTCTAAATTATGATTACTTTTGAGTTAATTAACTGATGAGAGAGAGAGAGAGAGAGAGAGAGAGAGAGAGAGAGA